>BMAU01001380.1:0-200692 GCA_019973935.1 Trichonephila clavipes | reverse complement strand
AAAATAATGAATTACAACATGTTTTTGCCCTATTTTTATTAAACATTAGTATCTTCTTAATTTTTCAAACATAAAATAGGAAACAAAAAGCCTTAAAATGTTCAGAAAATACATATATATAGTAATTTTCAGTTTTGTTCAACGAGATCTCTTTAGCATTTTGCATCAATTTTCTAAATTATGTAACAATCTATGAAGAATTTTTAGCTTCAATGCATTACAAATGTCAAATTTGACCTTATAACATCATAAATATAATGTAAACATGTATTAATATGTAAAAGTCATGATTTGGGAATATGTGATTTTACGACGTTAGAAAAATTTAAGCTATGGATTTGTATGTTCCCATGCAAACACAATTTCTAAAAGTTTCAAAATTCAAAATTTTCTCTAAACTGTACAAAAGATTTCTAAAAAAGTCAAAAATAAAACTGTTTTTATGTTTGTAAACATGAAATTTGTGTATTTTTATGCACGTAACAAGCTTCTCGCAACGACAAAAAGCATTACACATCTGAGTTATAATTAGCTATTATTGAAAAACCTTTGAATATTAAAGCTTAAAAACTTGTCTAAGCAATAAATAAACATTAATATTTGCAATTAAGTGAAATATTTAAAATATATTGTTTAGTTTTCTCAAAAACATGTGACATAAAAATATCACTATGAATTTTTTTAAAAATTGACATTTTTTGTCACGATATATGGACTCCAGTAAAATATTTTGGGAAAATCCTCAAAACACTCACAGGAATATATATAGCTACATATCAGTAACACGAGGGAAAATTTTTTATATACATTTATACCTTATATTCTGAGAAAAGGATGAATACAGTTTTAAAAACATCATTTTTGAAAAAATTGAATTTTCACTATAAAGTGCCACTTTATCACAAAAATAATGAATTACAGCATGTATGCGTCCCATTTTATTAAACATTAGCATCTTTGTAATTTATTTTGCATAAAATAGGAAACAAAAGAGTCTTAAATAGCCCAGAACAGCATTTTTCAGTTTTTTTAACGAGAAAACATCAACATTTTCTCAAATTCTGAATCAATTTTTAAACAATTTGTAGCTTTCATACATTACAGATATCAAATTTGAACAGAAAGCATCATAAATATAATGTGAAAATGTATCAATATGGTTTTGGTGTGAATTTGAGATGGTATTTAAAAATATCTGATTATATACGACGTTTCTTAAGTTTTCGTTAGATTTTCGTAACATTATCATTAGATCTTGTTGTTGCAGAAAGTTTCTAAGTTTTAAATTTCAAAAGTTACTCTAAACTGGACAAATGATTTCTAAAACAGACAAAATAAAACTGTTTCTATGTTCTTAAACATGAAATTTATGTATTTTTATGTATGTAACAAGCTTCTCGCAAAGACAACAACATCACATTTAATGTATCATCTCATACCTTTTTCTCAGAAACTATTAAACATAAAGACTCAAATTTTTATTTATATTAATTAGACATTATATTTATACTGAAGTGAATTTTTTTTATAAATATAATATTTAGTTTTTTCAAAGACAAACTTTTAGTTCACCGAACAATTATTATTATGAATTTATTAAAAATTTTAATTTTATGTTATGATAACTGTTTTATATTTAAATGTTTTAAATAATGTCACTTCAGTATACACAATTGCATTTAAGGAACATACACACAGTAAATTTACACAATTTTAAAAATATAAATTTAAACATGCATACAGTAAATTTACACAATTTTAAAAATAAGTTTTTTGAAAACAGAAATTTTTAAAAATCTTACCTTTGTATTGAATTTAATCAAATTTTTCAAGTATCCAAAAACTTCAAGTATTTTTAAATATTTTTAGCGTTTTTCTAAGCCTTTTAAAGTTTTATTTAGTTATTACTTATTTAAACTAAATTTAAAGTGAAGAACATGTTTAAATTTAGGTAAAATCACTAAATATTAAATATAACATTCAAATTAAAACCACGTTTCAAAATTTCGCAGAAATTTTTTTTGCATATCTAACACAGTTAAATTTGCAGTTACTATACAGGTATCTATTGCGTATTAATAAAAATAAATCGAGGCTTTGCAACTTTGCTCCAGATTTAAAAAGACAATGTTTACATTTCTATCTGTCAAATGGGCGTGGTTCATAATCTGATTATTTTTTAAAAATCATTTTAAAGTACTTCTAATTCATATAAGGGCTTGTATGTTATATCAATGGAAAGCTCCCGATTAGAGGTTTATAGAAGTATCAAAATCTCAAAATCGATTTTTAAAAGGGGTCTACCCTACCGACTGCTCTTAATATGCTTAATTTTGTGAATCGGGTTTTAAAAATATACGTGATTATTTAGTTTACGCAAGAGGCATATTGTGAAAAATATTGTGTGTGTAAGGTTGTACACTTCGCATATCATATCAACATGTCGTTAGTATAATTTTTATTAGGTATTGTGGCGAAGAATATTTTATGTGTAAGGTCTTACACTAGAATTTAATGTAACATGTTGTTAGTATATTTGATAATAGGCATTGTGATAGGAGTGTTTATATTTTTATTTAATGTTATAGTATGTTTTCTTATATTGCTATTGATCATTTTCGTAATATGGATTTGTGTAAGTTCCCTAGCAAGAACACTCACTCACTAGAAATAAGTAATTCCAAATTTAGTTCAGCGTTTTTCTTTAGTAGTTAAAATTGCAGCTCAGAAATATAATGGTGCTTGATGAAGGGATGTGTCGGTAATCTGTCAGTTGTCTCATCGTCATTCCATTAAACTTTTCTCAACGGAAAAGTTCTATAAGAGAGGGCGAGAGCTGTAACGTCACTACTCCGAACACCAACAGTGGTCGGCGTCTTTGCTGGACCCGACACCCACACGTGCATCTTGCAGCTGCAACGCAACCCCTTTTTGACCCCCGAGGAATCGAACCCCGTCGACCGGAAAATGAGGGAGAGATGCTTTGAACTTACACGGGAGCGGTGGCCAACGAATCCTCCTCTCACAAAATATTGGGCTCTAACAATCTATAATTAAGTTTAATAACTTTAAGGTATCATTCAGTAAATAATATTCAATAGTTGTGACGTAAATAAATTCCATATTTAAATTAACCAAGAATACGCTACCGTTATTCTTTCAAACGTTACAGTGCCTGTTAAAGGGTTAACCACTGTTCATACTTCAAAGAGTGATTGTGCGCGATGCCTTTATTTAAACAAAAACATCTTAACATTGTTGGCTGTTTGTCAAGGGATGAACTCTCTCGTGCTTTGATGCGTATTGTAAAAAATGCCCGAACAATTGCTTTTCCAGCACAATGCAAATCATCAAATATTAATTTCTAATGATCACAATCTTACTAATCTTGTTATTAATCTCTATCATATTTTTTTATTTTGATATAGATGCGAAAGGAATCTTTCGTTGAGGAGAAACATGTTTTGTGGGCTATAAGAGGCAGAATTACTACTAGAAGGATATTATCTAAATGTATAACTTGTAAGAAAGCAAGTGCTAAAGGTACTGAAAAAATGATTTGTATGAAAAGAATTTTTCCCTCAAAAGTATTTAATATTACAAGGGTGGATTTTTCAGAACCTTTAAAAAAGAAACATAATTATCTTTTTATATGTTTCACGGTTAAAACTGTGCATTTGGAAAATGGGTGTTCATGGATTAAGCAATGAAGCATTCCTTAGTACGTTAAAAAGGTGTGTATCTCTCTTATAGAAAAACCTATAGAAATTTTTAATCAAAACGGCACCAACTTAATGGGAGAAAACAATGAACTGCAAAAATTGTTAAAAAAATTGTATAAAGGGAATATAGAAGATAATTATTTTAATAAATATGGTATAAAATGAAATTTGGTTCGGGCCTAGGAGAGCCCACACCCTTGGCGTGAATTATTTTGCTTGACGATAATTGCGCCATCTGGGTAACCCTACTTTGACATACTACATATGGTAAACCTTACTATTTCTGGAATTTTCGTATTTTGTCGGTGGGCATGTCAAACTTCATTTTGCTGTTGGGCACCGGGCTGGAAGTATGGCTGCGTTTGTGAAGGAATATACCTTAGATTTTTTTTTTACTTTGTTGAATATGAAAGGTAAGAAAGAATTTATTGAATGATGTATGAAGGAAGAATTGATTGCTTATAGTTATGAATGTCCGAAATGTAATGGTCGGCAATAAAACGCTTTCTTCGAAATCATACCAGCCACGCCGAAGGTATGTTCGACCATTCCCTCTCAGAATATACAGAGTGTTTTTTTTCCAGGTATAGAAGTTTAAGTTGGCATTACTTTCCAAGATGGCGACCGATTTAACAGCTGTCAAGTGATTTATTCTCAGTTTGGTTTGGCAATTCATCATGGATAGACTCACGCCTGAACAACGCTTTCAAATTGTGCAATTTTATTTCGAAAATAATGGTCGATTTTCATAAGCAAATTTTATTTAGCGATGAAGCGCACTTCTGGTTGAATGGCTACGTCAACAAACAAAACTGCCACATTTGGAGTGAAGCTAATCCACAAGTGTATGTCGAAACACCGTTTCATCCAGAAAAACTGACTGGTGCGCTTTATGGGCTGGTGGAATCCTTCTTCAAAAACGATGAAGGCCACAACGTTACAGTCAATGGTGATCGGTATAGAGCCATGATTACTAACTTTTTCATTCCTGAATTGAACAATCATGATGTCCAGGAGCTGTGGTTCCAACAAGACGGCGCAACATGTCACACAGCTCGTGCCACAATCGATTTATTGAAAGACACGTTTGGTGACCGCCTAATTTCACGTTTTGGACCTGTGAATTGGCCTCCAAGATCTTGTGATTTAACACCGCTAGACTATTTTTTGTGGGGCTATTTAAAGTCATTGGTCTATGTGGATAAGCCACAAACGCTTGACCATTTGGAAGACAACATTCGCCGTGTTATTGCCGATATACGGCCACAAATGTTGGAAAAAGTCATCGAAAATTGGACGTCCAGATTGGACTACATCCGAGCCAGCCGTGGCAGTCATATGCCAGAAATCATATTTAAAATGTAATGGCACAAGATTATCTTTCGAATAAAAAAAATTCATGTCAATCGAATAATACATCGTTGTTTTATAGCAATTTAAAGTTCTATACCTCTCAAAAAAACACCCTATATATGGCGGCGCTCACACGATCATTCGCTTAGCGATGAGACCTTCAATGCTTTTTTAAAATCTGTTGTTACTCTGTACCCTCCACTTGGAAAAGATCAGCAGTAAGTGCTGTTTTTATACTTTTAATCTTAAATGTTTAATTTCTGTATTGTTTACATATATTTTCAGTACACATCCCCTTATCCCGCTATATTTACTGGCTTGCCGCCATTGTCGGTTTCGAAATTTTATTCATCTGCTGCCATCTCGTTCTGGCTTGGCGTTTTTTTGGTTTGTCGCCAAAGGTGTGGGCTCTCCTAAGATTTTACCTGAAATTTTAATTCATCTGCTGCTCCTTCCTTCAGAAATGTTTGGGAGAGAGTTGGGTGTGAAATCATTGAAATATCATTTATAAAGGGAGTAATTGGAAATACTATTTTGAATTACATAAAATTTCTGACACTTCAGTCATTTAAATTGAAGGTGATCTTCATTCAATGCCCCCCAAGTTACAATTGCAGTTTTTATATTTGCCCTGTTTACAGGAAACGGATTTCGGTGGAATGTGTTTTCTTTCCCCACCTCTGAGGGCGAATTCTTTAGCAAACGGTGCTTATATTCTCACGCCTGCAAGGATCATTACACCCATAAACAATTGGGAGAGTCAGAGAATTTTCCCGCTCGAAAATAAGACAACAAAAAGGCAACGACCTTTGCGCTGTATCTCTGCGCTGGTTCCGGACCAATGAGAAGTAATTAAGTGGAGAAGGCATATAGTCCGCTCTAGAACATAGGAGAAAAGCGGCACAAAAAAAACGGGATGCACCCAGATTTCCACACACTCACACTTGGACACAGAGAGACAAACTAATCAGATCCAGGCCTTGAACTAGACTCCGCGGGACTTCGAGCGGCGACCATGTCCCACTCCCTCCAACTCGACACCCTCTCAAAAGCTAAGTAGAATCTCAACCTAGTTATGCAGCGTATTGTACATTTACTCAAATTTAATTATGTTAATTTAATAAAATTAATTGTTACTTTAAGAACCGGCCTTTTAATTTAGAGTACTGTTTTATGTCTTTAGAGTATTAGTGTTTAATTTTAACTTACGCCATGATGCGATGTATCTTACGAACCTGGGAAGATACGAAATTAGTATTTGGAAATAAGTAATTAAATAAGTTTAAATCAGCGTCGCATCATATTGGTACCGTGACCAGTCGTCGGAAATTTTTTTTCTTTTACATCATCTGATGTTGTAAATTTTTCTTGATGGGTCTCCGAAACAAACTTTTTATTGTGTGCTATTGTGTTTTATTTGTATCTATTACTCGAATTTGATACTAGCGAAATTTTTTTCTTGTAGTTTTTTTTCCTCCAAAAGAAAAAAAAGGAAAGAGAATTGTGCAACAATGGTGCAGCATGATGTCACAGGTACTGGTGCTCTTTTTTTTCCTTTTACATTGATGTGAATATTTTTTTTCATGCAGGTATTTACGCGAGAGCCGATTAGTTAAAAGTTTTATTTAAATTTATGAGTTTATGAATTTCTCTTGCCCAGCACGGGTGCTCGAATTTCAGTTGTTTTAGCTAGAATTTAATTGTTTCCGTTGCGATTTAATCTTGCTAGAAATTTTGTCTTAATTTTTTTTAAACATGCCACGTACACGACAATCAGACCCCCTTTTGACACAGACAGCGTCTGAGAAATTTAATCTAATTGATTTGATCCCAATGTATGACGGAGGTGAATCGTTGGGAATACGTAGGTTCCTAGAAAAAATAAATGATGTTGCGAATTTAGGCAAGTGGTCAAACGACGAGAAAGTGTCTATTCTGAAATTAAATTTAGCGGGAATAGCTGAGGAATTTTTTTTATCCGACCCAACCGACAGTCAGTTAACAGAGTACAACGATATCGCTAGAATTCTTATTAAAACATTCGAGAAGGCCGTCCCATTGTCAACACGTTTACAGTTATTTTCATCATGCATTCAGGGTTCTTCTGAGAGCGTGCAAGAATTTGCAGCACGCATCAACAAACTGGGAACACAGATATTCCAGTCAGGTAATTCGGCTCAAAACACCGCGGTGAGGAACGCAAACGATCAACTATTACAATCGCGTTTCATAAGCGGTTTGAGAAACGATATTCGTAGATTCGTTCTCGCACGTGATCCCTTAAATTTAGACGAATCAATTAGCGCGGCGTTGATCGTAGAACAGAATATGAAATTAAATCAGATCGCGAATGACGAGAGATCTGGTTTGTTCCCCTCACAAACGGAAACTTCGGTCATTTCAGCATTGACAAATAAATTAGAGGAAATCAATTTAAGAGTCGGGCGTTTACAGGAAGCCAGCTCAGTTACGGCTCGCAAAACAGGTGGGGATCTTTTTAACAGAAGGGAGACTGTTTTCAAATGTTTTTATTGTGGCATTCAAGGACATAGGCAAGCGGAGTGTAGAAAAAAGAAGCGAGACGAACGTACAGCCAATTACCAGCCCCCCCGGAGAAGCGTGGCTAGCGAATTTTCTGTTTTCCGTCACCCTGGCACTCATTCTTTCGATCGGCGACATGTCCATTTCCAAGAATCGGCTTTTCGCGATAATTACGCAGCCCCCAGGCATTCGGCGAGAGGGTCACACACGACTTCTAGGAATAGGGGTTTTCAACGCAATACTAGAAACGACAATTTAAACTTCCGCGGAGAAAGCCGAATTTAGATGTTTTACAATTGGTAGAAGAACGGTTTTCTCCTATTAAATCTAGAGATAATATTTTCGATCTACCAATAATAAGAGCTAGTGTGAAAGATCACAAATTTAGAATTTTAATTGACACAGGTGCGTCCGTTTCTTTAATGTCAAATTCTTTTTTCACTAAAATAAAAAATGAAAACTTTAAGGAATTTAATGTTTCAATTCAAATTAAAGCAGTGAGTGGAGACACGGTAGAAATTATCGGGTGTTATGAAATACAATTGTCATTAAGGGAATTTCAATTTCAACATATTTTTTTATAACTAAGCAAGAGATTAACGAGAATTATTGTGCTATTTTGGGATACGATTTTCTGAAATTATGGAATGCAGTCTTAGATATGGGAAAAAACCGTTTAATAATTAATAAATTTTCAATTCCGCTTATCCATTATTCGCTCCCTCAGCGTGTCGTTCAGAGTAACTTTATCCATGGATTTTTAAAACACAAAACGTGTGTGGGTCCCCATTCGGTCACAAATGTTCGTATCCATGTTGCAACATTACCTAATTCGATGTCATTGGCTACTATTCAGAGTTCAGCAAAGTTAAAAACAAAAAACATTCATTTAACTACTTCGCAAATTAATATTGATCCACAAACAAATGACACCATTCTAGAAATTAGAAACGAATCAGAGAACATAATCACCCTTAACAAAAACATGAAAATAATTACTGTCAATAATTATGAAGACTTTTCTTCCGATTTTCCCGTTTCTCAAGATATTTTACCCCCACTCACGGAGAAGGATTTTAACCTTTCAGGTTTGGACAGGAAAATAAAAAACAGATTATTTCAACTTTTAATTTCGCACAAAAGTGCTTTCGCTCGCTCTACGGTAGAATTATCTGCAGCCGCTACGGAGCATCATAGAATCAGTCTGCAGCATGACTATCCCATTAAATGTCCGATTTACAAGATTCCATTTAATTTAAGAAACGAATTTAGACGTCAGATAACAGATTTAG
Source organism: Trichonephila clavipes (assembly GCA_019973935.1). Taxonomy (NCBI): domain Eukaryota; kingdom Metazoa; phylum Arthropoda; class Arachnida; order Araneae; family Nephilidae; genus Trichonephila; species Trichonephila clavipes. The sequence goes on along the minus strand of BMAU01001380.1, from coordinate 191,784 downwards.
AGAAGGCAGGGATTATCTCGAAATCTAATTCTCAGTACAATACTCCGGCCTTGTTTGTCAAGCAAAGAGAAAAATGGCGCCTTGTTTTAGATTTTCGGAAACTTAACGAAATAACTTTGACTCAAGACTTCGTTATTCTAACATTGGACGACATTTTGCAAGAAATTTCGGGTTCAAACTATTTTTCGGCTTTAGACATGAAGTCAGCATTTAATCAAAATCCACTACACTTTGCAGACAGGCATAAGACGGCATTCTCTACTCCCGACGGTGACAAATATGAATTTAATAGACTATGTTTCGGTTTAAAAAACTCGCCTAAAGCTTTTCAATCATTTGCACAGGAGGTCCTTGGAGATTTATTACACAACGGAGCCTTGGTTTATATAGACGACATTATTTTATTTACTAAAACTATAGATGAACATTTTGAACTACTGGGTAAGGTTTTTGAACGCTTTGAAAGAATTCACTTAAAATTTAATCCAAGTAAATGTCAATTTTTAACAAAGAGTTGTAAATTTTTGGGGTTTGTAGTAACGCCAGAAGGTATCCTTATAGATAAAGATAAGTCCGTATCAATCAACGAGTTTCCAGTTCCAACGGATCAAAAGCAAATTAAATCTTTCTTAAGGTGTTGTAATTTTTATAGGAGATATATTAAAAATTTCGCAAAACGAGCACTTCCATTAACGAATCTTTTGAGAAAAGACACTCCATTTGAGTGGACATCTGAAACGCAGGAGGCATTCGATTATATTAAGAAAGCCATATTGAACCCACCGGTCTTGGCACTACCTGATCCGAACGCAGAGTTACAAATAACAACGGACGCTTCATCTCGCGGCATAGGGGCAGTTTTAGAACAAAAATATCCTAACTCTGAAGTCAAACCTTTATATTTTTTTCAAAGAAATTAAATCCCTCACAATCTAAATATAACGCAACGGTTTTGGAGTTTTTCGCGATATATACAGCATTAAATTTTTTTAGACCTTTCTTGTTGGGTAGAAAATTTAAGGTTTTTACTGATCATAAGCCTCTTGCAGGATTTCTTTCTAATAAAAATCCCTCTTCCAAAATTTTGCGTTGGAAATTGGCTCTGGAAGAATTTAATTACGATATACACTACATCAGGGGCTCCTTAAATTCAGTCGCAGATCATCTTTCCCGTTGTATTAACAACATCACAATAGCTTTACCTGACTCTAAAGATCTTATTAAAATGCAACATGAAGATTCTGTTTTAAGTACTATTATACAAAAAATTGATCAAAATGACGTTAGCCCACAAGTCAGCAACTATTTTATTAATGGGGAAGGTTTGTTATGTCATTTGTCCAAGCGCCCCTCCAGATCACCCAGGTCTAACACCACTAGAAAGCAAGTTTGCATTCCACATTGTCTTAAAGCTAAAATTCTCGAATCTGTCCATTCAGAATATGGAGGGCATCTTAAATTTTTTAAAACATATCATCGACTCAGCGAAAACTTCTTTTGGCAGAATATGTACAAAGATACTAAAAATTTGTTCGTTCTTGCACTGTATGTTTATCTCGAAAAAACGCCTTCAAAATTCCGCCAGCACCTCATCAGCCAGTAGAACAAAGTCAGGAACCGGGAGAAACGTGTCATATTGATATTTTCGGTCCTTTAAAAACCACGCCTAAAGGTAATATAGCTATGTTTTATCTATGATAGACGCATTCACAAAATACATTCATATTGTTCCACTTCCTGATATTAAGTCGAGTACGATTTCTAAAGCTTTCTTCGATAATTACATTGTTCACAGGGGTTGCCCACATAAATTAGTTGTAGATAATGCTACATATTTCAAGAGTTCTGAATTTGTTGAATTTTGCAGAGTTATGGGCATTCATAAAAGACACATATCAAGTTATTCCGCTCACGTCAACGGGAGGGTAGAGAAACCCAATCAATCGCTAGCCAATATCCTGGCATCAATTTCGCAAAACACAAATGACTGGGATGAGCAACTCCCGCACACCATGTTAGCATTAAACTCAGCGATTCATGAAGCTACATACACATCGCCTTTTTCCTAGAACATGGCAGGGATATTCGATTATCTTACACTTACGAAAAAACTCCGACACACCACAAAATAAGTATGAATATGTCGAGAAACTTTTACCGTCTTTGGAGCAAATTTTTAATAAAGTTTTAAATAATCTAAAAGATCAGGAGGCATCGCATGTCGATTTGAGTACGAGAGCGACAAAGCAACATCATTATGATTACAAAATCGGGTCCTTGTGTTTTATTAAGACGCCTAATATTAAATCTAATTTATCTCCAAAACTCAGACCTAAGTTTAAGTCCTTATAGAATAATAGAGCGTTTTTCTAATGTCAATTATAGGGTTCAACATGTAGAACAATTGAGAAAGAGATTTAACACACATGTCAATCGGATGATTCCATTTATTAAGAGATTCTCATATTTGCACTTGAATAATTTAGATGATTTGCAACCAGACGAGACGGAGGTTAAGGGTATTGTTCCAAGTCCACGATATAATTTAAGGGCCCGTGCAGGCAATTCGGCTCATTAATGCACTTACCGCGCTAAATTTTTTTTAAGGAAACTGAAAATTTTTTTTTACAATTTCTACGCTTCGTCACTTCGAGAGCACACACATAGAATGGTACCTGTCTCATTGTTGCACCTTGTTTTTATGTCATGTTTGTTGTTTTAGTAAGATCAAATTTTGTACTTTGTTTTTTTTTAATGAATTCTAGCTCAAATTTTTTTATGCAATTTGTTTCATGTCTTGATTTGATGCTTAAATGACATAATGTTGTATGTGGTTAATATCAATTTTAGCTCTAGATAAAATATTTTTTGATGCTATGTGTTTTATGCAATATATAAGATTTGTTGTTTGTAATAGGATTGTTATTTAATTTTGCTTTGCGATTCATGTATGCACGTCAATTTTAATTTTATAAATTTTAAGCTTTAATTTATGTTTGCAACAAAAATCAAATTTTGGGGTCCTTGGACACCTGTCATGAAATTTGAATGTTGTTACTATACATACATATTTGACATTTTTTATTTTATTGAACAATTTTGTTTTGCGGTTATTATCTAGTATTTTAAATAATTTTTTTCATACAAAAAGGTTCCTTTATTGAATAAGTTAGTTCATGCTGATTTGATTGTATAACTGTGTATTTTCGTGTTAAATTTTGAGTTTGCATACAATGTTAATTTTTTTTTGGTAGCGGTATTTTGTCAGAAGCAATTTTATTGATAAGTTGTGTTGGTGTATTAATTTTAAGTGTGGTTGTGTATTACTAAATAATGATATCATTGGAATTTATGCTTGTTAAGATATGGATAGAGGTGGTCGTTTGAATTTTTTTTGTCCTTAAGAATTTATGTTGACACTTTACATTGTTTTGCTCAAGTTGTTTTGTTCTGTTATATGATTGCTAATTTTAATTTAAAATTTTCTAGTGTTTCGGTTAGGTGTTTCAATGCTCATTTAATTTTTGTGTTGTTTGTTTTGCTATAGATTTGGAATTTTTTTGTTTACTCAGGGCTCTAGTTAAATTGTGGTTTGGTTAAATTAATGTGCAGTCAATAATTTTGTCTCGGTTGTGTGCTAAACTGTACTAGGAATTGAATGTTTTGTTTGATGTCGATATACTACTTCTGTTGGTTTAGGTTAAATTGTGGTTTGGTTAAATGGCAGTCAATCATTGTGTCTCAGTTGTGTGCTAAACTATACTAGGAATTTAATGTTTTAGTTGATGTTGATATAGTAATTTTGTTGATTTAGGTTAACTTGTTTTGATTAATGGTAGCGCTTGGGTGGATTATTGAATTGAGTGTTGATGTTGATTTAATTTTTTTTGTGATTTTGGATTTTAATTGTAGTTTTGCATTGTTATTTGGAAACAAGTTTTGGGGTCGGAGATAATGGTATTGTTGATTTTTTATGTTTGTGTACGCGTAGTCGTGTTAGCTTTGAGTTTGGTATTAACAAAGGAGAAGAATTTCGATGTAGTACTTGGAATTTTGAGATATTAAAGTGTAAGGAAGACAACCCATCTCTCACGCTAGTCACTGTCCATTCATTTCGGGAACTTCGTGGGAGAGCTTTTCGTCCGCACCCTTCTCGTCGGTATTCTCCCCCACCCCGCAGGCGCCTCGTCCCAAGGGTGGGACGCTGCTTGTTCATTGGAATTCTGTTTGTTAGTTACTCCTTTTTGCAGGAACTTCCCTCCCCGCGGGTAGCACGGTTCAGGGGTGGAATTTTGGATGTCGGGTTTCTCGGCGCCTTAGGAGGAATTTCCCTTTCTCGCCGTCCCCCCTGCTGTCGCAATCGAGATCAGAAACTCAACTTTTTTCCCCTCCTCTATGGGTTTTCGTTCTTCCCCCCTTTGTTGTTTCCTGTTTGTTACTTTCTGTCATTGGTGCTCGATGCTAAAAGTTTTTTTTTCCTAGACGCAATAGCTTTTCTTTCATAATATTAAGTATTGTTGAATCAGTTGGATAAGTTGAGATAAGGATCTTGGAAATGGAAAATTCAGTTGTGAGGATACGGTATATTCGAGAACGTTTTTTTTTCAGGGTCAGATACCCCCAGTTTTTTTTTTTTTTTGGATGTAGAGAAGGTTATTTTGAGTGTTAAGGATTTTGGGCAAAAGAAAATTGAGTTGAAATATTTATACGGTTTATTTGAGAAAGTTGTTTGATGTAGAGAAGGTTATTTTGAGTTAAGGATTTTGGGCAAAAGAAAATTGAGTTGATATAATTATACGGTATATTTGAGAAAGTTGTTTGATGTAGAGAAGGTAATTTGAGTTAAGGATTCTGTGCGATTTCAAGTAAATAAGTTGACGAACATAGATAAGTTGAAGTAATGATTGTGTGGTATATTGGAGAATGTTTTGGGATGAATCTAGGAAAGTTCGAGTTGAGGATTATGTGAGATTTTGTGTAGATAAGCTGATAAGCAAAGATGGTTTTTAGTCAATGGTATTGTTGAGAAGTGTGTGTCGATTAATTATTTTGAAGTTGCAGATAAGTTTAGTTAGTGTTTTTGAGGTAGAGGATATTAATGATCTTTGAGGTAAAGGCATTTTGGAATGATTGAGGAATCATTTTAGGGCTACTGAGCATTTTGGGTTAGTGTTATAGAATGATATTTGAGTTGTTAATTCGCTGATTATCGATGGATTGAGTTAACGGTATTGTTGAAAATTGAAGATCTGTGTTGTTCTTGTGTATATATGTTGCGCGTATAGTGAAACATTTTGAGTTTTTTTTATTATCTAGAATTGATACATTGTATTACATAGAATGTTAAAAAGTTAGGTTGATTAGTTAAGCGATAATTTTTTTTTAGAATTTATGTTTAATTATGTGTAGCACTTGCAATAATTTTCTTTTAGTTAAATTACTTTACTCTGTATGTGTCGCCTCATATGTCATGGGTCGCATTATCAATTTTATGTTTATAATTTTTTTTCTGAAATTCTCAACTGCATTTGTGATTTCTGGAATTCATTTCTCAAATGGGAATTCGAATGTATTGTATGTAGAAGAAATTTTTTTTCTCTCTCAAATTTTTTTTATAGTATTAATCGATATAGTAATTCTTTTATGTAATCGGATTTGCATTATTTTTTTTGTCTTAATTGTACATTATGTTTCTTGTGTTGGCGGTTGCCGGCGATCGACCTTTCGCAGGAAATGGGATGTTTTGTTTTTTTCCCCACCTTCGTAAACATTGGGGGTGCATACTGATCACATGCACACTCATCGTTTGCGATTCTAAATTTAATTACAGTATTTTTTTTTTCTTAATTTCAAATTGTAACCAATACATGTAGTGAATTTTTTAAATTCCTTAGGCTACTAAGCATTCTTAGAGGTTATAAATTTTTTTTTTAACGTTTACACTATTCGCTTCAATTTATAGATTTTAATTTGCAAATCTGAATTAAATTACGTTTAATTTTTTTTTAACTTTCAATTGTAACCAATGCTTGTAGTGAATTTTTTAAAATTTCTTAGGCTATTAAGCATTCTCGGAGGTTATATATATACATTTATTTTTTCACCTATGCACACCCATCGTTTCTATTTCTAATTTTTCACTTTAAATTAATTAATTTTACGAAAGATTGTTATCAATGCTCTTAGTGAACCATTGCAATTTCTTATGCTTTGAGTATGTTGAGGGTTAAGTTAGTAATTTTTTTTGGTGGTCTGGAACATGCACTTCACATTGGTCGTGTCAGGATTTCGATGTTAAACGATTATGAGGTGTCTGTTTCTGGGTGCCACGTTTGTATTGTATATAGATGTTTTCACTAGTACGTATTTCTTATCAAAATGTTTTGTTCGATACTCATATGTGTGGTTATTGTGAGTAGCGCAGTTGTTAGATATGCAATTTTTGAATTTATTATGTGTTACTCGTCTTAAATTTTTATTATTTAGTGGCACACGATTCTTTGTGATTATTCAATGATTTCTATTTATCATTTTGTCTATGTTGTCTTTGTGAATTGTTTGGGTGACCCATTCAGCAATTTTTTTTCTCTTCGTACATGAACTTAATTGTAGTTGTTAGTAGTTAATTTGTTTTTTCCTCTTACCGCTAACGGAATTGGGACCGAATTTTGGAAATTGTTTATAATTTTTTAAAATTCTTATTTTAAGTTATGAGAGGTGATGGGAGTGGAAGGTTGGTGCTAGGAGTCTACGACGGAGGTCAAATGGGGCAAGGTTTTTCTTTTTAAAATAATTTTGGTTTCATGACTAATATGGTTTCCCTGGGAGACAAATTTTTTTCTATTACAGTTTAGCAGATTTCTTTGGAGATGTTGAACCGCCGGAGCAACCAACACCCATGGCAGTGTCGATGCATCAGTGAATTCTTCTGGTCGACATACATATGATCACAGAACTCTCTTCTTGTATTGGAGCATTTTTACTCCACAATTGCCGGAGTCTACAGGAAGAAGGAAATCCCTCATCACGGACGAGCTGCAGACTTCTTTGGCGGTGTTGCCACACATAAGACCACCGAACTCTCTTCTTGTGATGATTGTAATTTTTTTTTGTGTGCTGTGCATTTGAGAGAGGGGAGGAGTGATGGGAGGTCGCCGGTCCCCAAGTTACAATTGCAGTTTTTATATTTGCCCTGTTTACAGGAAACGGATTTCGGTGGAATGTGTTTTCTTTCCCCACCTCTGAAGGCGAATTCTTTAGCAAAGGGTGCTTACATTCTCACGCCTGCAAGGAAAATTACACCCATAAACAATTGGGAGTGTCAGAGAATTTTCCCGCTCGAAAACAAGACAACAAAAAGGCAACGACCTTTGCGCTGTATCTCTGCGCTGGTTCCGGACCAATGAGAGGTAATTAAGTGGAGAAGGCATATAGTCCGCTCTAGAATATAGGAGAAAAGCGGCACAAAACAAAAACGGGATGCACCCCGATTTCGAGACACACACTTGGACACAGAGAGACAAACTAGTCAGATACAGGCCTTGAACTAGACTCCGTGGGACTTCGAGCGGCGACCATGTCCCACTCCCTCCAACTCGACACCCTCTCAAAAGCTAAGTAGAATCTCAATCTAGTTATGCAGCATATTGTACATTTACTCAAATTTAATTATGTCAATTTAATAAAATTAATTGTTATTTTAAGAACCGGCCTTTTAATTTAGAGTACTGTTTTATGTCTTAAGAGTATTAGTCTTTAATTTTAACTTAAGCCATGATGCGATGTAACTTAAGAACCTGGGAAGATACGAAATTAGTATTTGGAAATAAGTAATTAAATAAGTTTAAATCAGCGTCGCATCAGTAGTCTCCTTGGGCGACGATACATTTCTGACAGCGTTCGTATAACTTCTGGAAGCACAGCTGGAAACCATTTTTCGCAACCTCCCGTAAAGTCTCCTGCGATGCTCCTTTCACTTCATCTGATAACACAAAACGGCGTTCTTGTAAATGTTTTATCATTGATGGGAACAGGTAAAAGTCACACTGGATTAAGTATGGTGAATAGGGGGAATATGGAAGCACGTTAGAGAGAGTTTTGGCTGGGAACTCTTTTACCAATTGAGATCGATGTGTTGGTGCATTGTCATGCAGAAGATAGCATTCGTCACTCTGCCAGAACTGAAGCCACTTACAACGAATGGGTTCTCTCAAATGACGTCTTCGAGAAGTGTGTATCTTTAGCAATTTGTGTAAGTGTTTGACGACGATTTTTTTCAACTCATTCAGACACCAACGCAACATTTTCCACGTTTTCTGAAATCGGTCGTTCAACGTGTTTATCATCTTCGATGGATTATCGGTCCTCTTTAAAACACTGATGCCATTCGTAAACCTTGGATCTCGCAATGGTAGATTCACTATATACCTTACTTAGCATTTCCAAAGTCTCCATTGGTGTTTTACCTAAGCGTTGACAAAAGTTAATGCTTAATGCTATTCATTAGTATAAACATTAATTATAATTATAATTGGTTGTTCTTGCAAATAACAGTAATTTTAGTACGTTTTTTATTAACCCTTAAGGCTGTTTTCGGTTAATGTTAAAGAATAGGACCCGAATTTGGAACATTTTTTTCAAATATAAAACGAATGAAAAATTAATATGATATTCTGGCTTAACTATCCTTTAGAAAACAACGTTTTTTATCATACTTCCCTTTTTTAACATTGATTCATTTTTTCTCGTATAAAATGTGTTTCGCGTTTTTTCTCCTATACTGTAATGTTAAATAGGCTATGCCTTCCCATATTAAAATGAAAAAGAAAGTATTCACGGAATATTTTGAAATTTTTAAAAACACTATATTGTTAACAGAGATATGAGCTATAATTCTACAAATTTCCATGGAAATTGAGGCATTTTTCTGTCTGAAAATGTGCTTCGCGTTTAGTTCAAGCTCTGGTACTTTTACCGAAAACAGCCTTCAGCATGCCATATAATGTGGAATGTGTTTTTGTCACTTCTGTTGGGGTTTAAATCTATCTCTTGTCCATTTATGTAGCACTCCCGAACTCATACATACTAATAAGTTAACATTTTTGGAAATCACTTTGAGATGTATTATTAATATGGATTGGATTTTCACTATTTCAGAAAAAAAAATCCAGATATTTTCACTGATTGTCAATAAATTTTGTTAATGGAAAACAATTTAATACAGAGGCAACTAGCTCAAGATAGTCAAATATTTAAATACATATGCAAATACAGTTATCTTTTTCAATGTTATAAAGGAAAGAGACAGGTAAATAACTATTAGTAATTTTTAATGATAAAAGCAAATGTTTCCGAGGAGCAGTAACCATACATCCAAGGACCCCTTTTTCAAGAGATCGGTAAATTTTAAGGAAGATGTAGATAATGCAGGATATTCAAAATAGCATCTTGCAAGAATTGTCAAAACCCATCAAGGTAAAGACAATATTGTCAGGAACATCTTAAGGCATGGGTCAACTGGGCCCGGACCCAGCACCTCAGCCGCAATAGAGGCTACGTCTCGTTCTCGACTCGGGTTTAATAAAATCCTAATTCGAATAATTTCAATATACAATACATTCGGCCAAATGTTATTTCCGGTTCTATTCCCCGAAAAACTGAGAATTTCGGATGATATCTAAACTGGCTACATGTGTTGACCGGTGTCCATGTACAGGCCTAGGTACCCCCATACACCATCATTACTCATTCAGTCAAAAGGCGGCAGTTGCTCGAGCCGGTTTGTGCGATTGTAAGTCATGCACATTTATTTGATTCGGGTTATTGTTTATACGAGTATTTGACAACGTATGCTATATACTGCGTACTTTAAAGGGTCATAGGGGGCCTACATTTGCGTTGGGCCCCAGGGCTTCAAGAAGTATTAAGACGTCCCTGAATATTGTCATAACAATTAAAGATGAAACAGGAATAAACCACACACACACTGTAATGGATCTATTCGCCTTCTTCATACTAATCCTCTTAGGGAATAAGGGTCCTTTAAATAATATTCTATTGAAAACTTTCCTCCTCCGAAGAAGACGTGAAATATTCAAATCAAGGTTTGTACTTAAGGATTAACTGTCAGGTTCGACAGAAAGATAGCATGTGACTATATTTTACTGCGAGTGATCTATACAAGAGGCAATTTATCATCCATAGCAGTAGAGATCTACGCGTACAAGGACTTCTGATCGAAAGACTCAGGTTAAGATATTGTAGTAATAAAGCTGATATAGTCTGTTAAATCTATATAGGATTAGCCAGTTAAAGACAAATTATCTGAGAAGGTGCTTCTGAATGCAATTTTTACGTAAACATTCTTCAGAATGCTCTAAGTTGAGCAAGATGAATAATTCCGAATCCGATATGGAGTCTGAATCAGTTAAATCGGGTTTTCCTACAAACCAAGATCTTCGATTTCAAATCGTTCTGCCGAAGATGCCTGACTGTATCAGACTCAAGAATACCATGGAGTAAATCCATCAGCAGGAAAATAAAATTGGTGGCTACGACAAGTTATTGTCTGACCCTGAGTTGGGCAAGATGGCAGTCCAATACAAGAAGAAATCAATGGAAGGAATGGAACTATTGGTTAGTAAGCTTCGAACTTTACCCCTATGTATGGAACCTGACTGCTCCGATCATCCTCCCTCCCCCACACTAAATTGAAAAGCAAATCTAATAAAAAACATAAATTTAAGAAGCGTAAAGCCAAAAATGAATCTTCGGATGACTTTGTTTTTCCGAATAAAACCACCCGACCCAACTTCCCTAAAACTGAAGAGCCCATTGAAACTCAAAATAACTTTGAAAACTTGACACAAGATGTCAAGCTTTCGCTTGCGTCTGAAAACGAGATCGTAATCCCCAAACCAAAGACTCCTTCCTCCGTAATGTTTAAAATCAAAGAAATTATAGAGATCAAATTAAATTTTTAAATAGCAAATTTCCCGATATTAATAGTAAGACCACAGGAGAATACATTAAATTAAATGTCAATACGGATGAAGAATACCGAAACCCCTAAACCACGTCTTAGAAAATAATACGGATTTTGAATATTATGTCACTCCCCCAAAAGAGATAAAGCCAATTAAAGTCGTTATATTAAAAGGACTCCCCATATTCACCAAAACAGAAGGCAACTCATTTCCAGAAAAAATAAAGCGCCACTCCCTATCTTCTTAACCACACTACCCAGGAATTAACAAAATCACTCTGTTTTCGACCTTACCCGTTTAAGTTACATGCAAATTAAAGTTGAGGGATACTCCATTAGGGGTGTCACTCAATGTTTTAGATGTAATAATTTCTAGCATCCAATGTAATACAGCAGCCAATTGCCATTAAATTCCACGTTGCCTGAAGAGCTGTAAAGGTCACCTTACAAAAGAATGCGAGGTAAAAGAAAAAAAAGCAGGCGAATCCCTTCTACATAAATTGCAAAGCCTACGAGCATAGTGCCTGTTATACCAAATGTCCCAAATTTTCAAAACCAAAGAAAGGGACCCCCATAAATTTAAATAAAAATAGTTTCTCTCGCAACAATGTTATTGAAGGAATTTCCTTCGCTAATATTATTAGCGGAGATAAAAAATAATATCAAATCCTCAAACTCAAAGGAAAATAATAGTAAAACAGAACAAAGTCAATCCCATGATTCATCTACCTCTGAAACTAATGTTTCAGAAATTTATAGTTTAATCGAACTTCTAAAAATTCTTTCAGATCTTGTTTAAAAAATGCCAAAGTTACTGTAACTACTCCCATCTCGTAAAGCATCCAAAGATGACAGGCAAAAAGCTTTTCTACTTGTAGAATCGCTCTTAGATAGTTTTTTAATTTTTCTCTTTCTAATTTTAGTTTCTTCGTTTTAGTATTTTTCTCAATAGTTAATAATTAGCCGAAACTTGCCACCCCTTTGGTCCTTGCGTTAATGAAGCCACTCCTCCTCCAACAAGCCAAGCTAACAACACCAGCAATATCGTAGTTTCAAGTGAGTGAGTGAGTGAAGATTAACGTCGCACTGATCAGCTGCACGAGGGCTTTTGGCGACGGACCACGTAATTTTGAACCATGGTCAAGTGACGTGGACGACACCTGAGCTGGCACCCCCTCTCCTAACTACCACACCACACCAACGGGAGGACGTTTCAGCTCTCGACAGATTTAGCGTGCATCGCTGCCCTACACGGCGGGTCTTTAGTGGTACTGGGCTCGAACTCGTGACAAAGCCAGCCACGATCCGATGCCTATACCACTCGGCTACCGCGGCCACGTAGTTTCAAGATAGGGAGCGGAGGATCGAGTCATCGATCCAGTCTCTTGTGAATTTCAACTTAGTTCGACAGAGAGAGGTTGTTATAGAAATACTTTGCTTGATTGATTGATTGAATATTAACGTCGCACTGTTCAGCTACACGAGGGCTTTTGGCAACGGACCACGTAATTTTGAACCATGGTCAAGTGACGTGGACGACACCTGAGCCGGCACCCCCTCTCCTAACTACCACACCACACCAACGGGAGGACGTTTCAGCTCTCGACAGATTTAACGTGCATCGCTGCCCTACACGGCGGGTCTTTAGTGGTACTGGGCTCGAACCTGTGACAAAGCAAGCCACAGTCCGATACCTATACCACTCGGCTACCGCGGCCACTAGAAATACTTTGCAGTAGGGGAATTAAAGATTTATTAAGTAAAAAAGATTCTAAGCACGAAGCACACAGCAAGCGTTACAGCAGAAGGGTAAACACTAAAGGTGTTGCCAGATGTTTAACTAGCAATACAACAAAACGATTACGATTAATTTGATTATTAAAATAATCTCCCTAAATCAAAATAATCTGACAATATTAAAAAAAAGATACATATACATACATGTAAATACACTAATAAAATCAATCACTTAGAATACACATGCTACAAGAAAATAGAATAACACATTATTAAATACACAATAGCAATGTTAATAGTATAATATATGTATACATGCACTAATTAATTTCCAAAATTATACATTCCTAGCATTAACTTTAGTTTTATAAATCTATCTTTAGTAAGAGGTTTAGTGTGTATATCAGCAACCTGAACTTCACCACTACAATTATTGACATTAAGTTGCTTATTTTCATATTGCTCTCTTATAAATTTGTAGCGGATGTCAATATGTTTGGTCCTATTATAGAACTCGTGATTTTTCACTAAACGGATGACACTTTGGTTATCCATTTGAAGACTTGGAACAGAAGTCACATAGCACAATTCTTTTAAAAGATTGTTCAACCAAATTGCCTCTTTTGCAGCTTGATTTGCTGCAATAAACTCTGCTTCAGTTGTGGAGAGAGCAATGCAATTCTGTCTCCACGCTATAGCACCTCTATTATATTTGAACACCATTCCTGATGTTGATCTCCTGGTTAATGGATCCCCAGCATAATCTAAGTCACTATATGACTCAAGGGTAGCACTAGAAACACTCAGATACATAATGTCATACTTTTTGGTTCTATTAAGATACCTCAGGATCCTTTTCACCATAGTCCAGTGTATCTGTTGAGGTTTATTCAAAACCTGGGAAAGCACTCCCAATGCATCTCGGGTCTGTTGACAATAGCCAAGAACATAAGACTACCTACAGCTTCACGATAGGGTACATCAGCCGAAATAGATACTGAATCATCTGTAGTAATAGCACCCTTCTCAATAGGTGTACTAACATGATTTGAATTAATCATATCAAAGCGAGATAGGATCTTTCTACAATAAGCTTCTTCGTGAATAAAAATTTTTACCACATTCAAGAGGCTCAATTTGTATACCACGAAAATAATTAGCTTCACCTATCGCTACAGAGAATTCACTTTCAAGCTTTTTAAGAAACAAATTCACTGTTTGCTCTTCATCTGCTATAATGATTCTATCATCAACATACACAATAAGATGCATTGATTTTTCATCATTAAAATCAAACATGGCTCACAGTTAGATTGCTGCAATCCACTGTTCTCAGCAAAACTTTTAAAATGTTTATTCCAACACCTTGGAGCTTGTTTTAAACCATATATAGACTTTAGTAATTTGCATACCTGACCAGAACTACCACTAAATCCTTTAGGTTGAGCCATGTAGATATCCTCGGAGAGGTCTCCATACAGAAAAGCAGTTTTTACATCAAACTGACACAGTTTCAGTTTTCGAGCAGCAGCAATGCTCAGGACAGTTCTGATGGTATCCCACCGAAAAAAAAAGAAAAAAAAAATACAGGACAAGTTTCACTGAAATCAACTCCGAATTTTCGGCTGTATCCTTTAGCAACAAATCGAGCTTTAAAACGCAGTACGGTTCCATCAGCATTTTGTTTTACCTTGAGCACCCACCTATTACCTATGGCTTTTCTGTCAGAGAGTAAATTTACAAGTACCCAGGTGTTGTTACTGGATAGAGATTCCAACTCTTCCTTCATATCAGCAAGCCATTTGTCACTATCTTCAGAAGCCATTGCTTCTTTGTAGGTCTCAGGTTCTATGTGTTCTTCCAATAGAACGAAGTTGTCAAATTTGGCAGACATCTTTAATATGGACCTGTCGTGTAAATTTCTGCTACTCTTCTCAGCTAAGGTTTCTTCTCTGTATTCAGCACTACATGATATCTCCTGTATTTATTTTTCCGCATCTGGGTCTGGATTTTGAAGAGGTTTCTTCACTATTTCCAGATCTGAGTTTTGAATATCAGTAGAAGGTACATCAGGATCAGCTAGATTTCTCATTTTGAAATATCACATCTCAACTCAGGATAACCTTGTTATGATCTTTTATCCATATCCTATAACCTCTTTTCACCACTGTAGCCAACAAAAAATCCTTTGACACTCTTTGTCCCATTTTCTCCTTTTTTGTTGAGATACATGAACAAAGCACTCCGCTCCAAATACACGCAGAAGATCTATACTGATCACTTCTTTGGAAAACCACAGTTCATAAGGACTTCTGTCTTTAACTGATGTTGGGCATGTTCTGTTCAACACGTAAACAGACGTGTTTACTGCTTCTGCCCCCAGTTTCAAAGGAAGATTTGTAGTATAAATTATAGATCTTTCACTTTCTACAATAGTTCCGTTTTCACATTCTGCAGCTCCATTTTGTTGAGGTGTGTAATGCATTGACATACGAGAAGAAATCCCAAATTTTTCAAGAGTACTCTTCACTGTTGAATTTATAACCTCTCCTCCACCATCACTTAGTACCTCCTTGACCATATGCCTAGCATGTTTTGCTTCATTAAGAAACGTTTCAAGGCACTTGGAAATTCCATTCTTCGACTGCATGAAAAATACCCGACGGTATTTGGTGAAATCATCTTTGAAACAAAGATAGAATTTAGCACCACCTAGAGACTGTTGCTGCATTGGACCACATATATTTATATTTATCAATTCTCCTGGTGTTGTAGCCCTTTGTTTCCTTGTTCCAAAGGGACGACGACATTGCTTGCCATAACAACATCCATCACATATTTTGCTATCTTTCACATAACCTTTTTATTCGATATTTGCTCAGTATATCCCTAACATGAACCTTGTTTTGATGACACAGTCTTTCATGCCACAATTGTAATGATTGGTCTGCTAAGGCAACACATACTTCAGCAGATATTTCTGGATGCAGAACACGCATTTCTAATGCTTATAAGCCATGCACAGTTCTTACACCTTTCACGCGCACTCTGTCATCTCTCAAGAGGGAATACTCATATTTTGATGCTTGGAATTTGAAACCCTTTTTTAAGGTCTGGCTGATAGAAAATAGATTTCTACTGATATCAGGAACATACCACATCTCTGTCAGATGATGCCTCTCCTATTTGCTATTGATCCTTATTCCAATATTTACAGTTCCATGTCCATAAGCCATAATTGCATCACTATTTCCCACATATACTGGCCTAGGTGAGTTGAATTGAGTGAAGTCCACAAAATAATTTTTGTGCTTTGTCATGTGAGATGATGCTCCACTGTCGGCAATCCACACTTAACTTTCTAGAACACCTTCCACAGTACATATAAAAGCATCACCTTCAACTTTGGGCTTGCTTTCTTTCTTCCTGCAGTCTTTAACAAGATGACCTGGCTTACGACACACGTAACATTTCATCTCAGGTTTCTTGAAAATTTACTTCCTAGTAGCAACCAGGGCTGTGGAATCTGCTGACTTTGACGGTAGCCTCATTTCAATAAGTCGAAGTCTCTCAGTCAATTTATTGACTGATCTCTCCTCTATTGGCACCGACTCCCACACACTTTTAAACTCGAAGTATTCTGAGGGTAGCGTGGACATGATTCTGCTCATCAGCAGGAGATCTGGCAATGTTGTCTTAGCAACACGCCTTAGCTCATCATTTAACTCACTGAAATTTCTCTGCAGCTTTGAAATATGACTTACAATATCGTCCTTCAATTCATCACTGCGGAAAAGCTTCTCCATTAAATGATCCAACCGTTGTCCGGAACTCTGCTCATACACTGACAGCAATTTTTCTCACACACTCTAAGCTGTGTCGCATATCGCTGTCAATTCGGCGTTACTGTCGTCCATATTGCCCACAAGAATCAGTTGGGCAAGGGAGTCGTCCTTAATAAAAGCTTCTGCGCTTTTTCATGCGCGGCAATAGCTTCAGTTGAAGCCTCGGCCGGTAAGAGTTTGGGCATTTCCGATCTTCACACACAACATGCACATCGTGATGTCGCAACAAAAGTTCGATTTTCCGCTTCCACTTGCTCCAGTTGGCAGCTCCTAGAAGCTTTTCAATATGAGCTTTAAATTCCATTTCAGGCTGTACACGTGCTTAACCCTAACATATACACGTGGTATTTTACTTATAATTTTTTTAAACTTTCTTTTCCACGAAGACACTTAACAAATTTTAGCGATTCCTGGGCCCTTAACCTCTTGCAGAAACACTTTGCAGTAGGAATCAAATATTTATTAAGTAAAAAAGATTCTAAGTACGCGTGCGAAGCACACAACAAGCGTTACATTAGAAGGGTAAACACTAAAGGTGTTGCCAGATGTTTAACTAGCAATACAACAAAATGATTACGATTAATTTGATTATTACTAGAGAAGAGTTAGAAGCTAAACGGATAACAGATAGTGATTAACGCAAAACTAGGCGAGAATGCTTTGTAGATTATTTGATTAATATTTAGATTGACAATTTGGTCAATTAGCTGTTTAAATTGGATTAGTGTCGGCTTGAATTAGATTACTTTCGAAATTACCTTCAAATATTTAGAAGGTGTATTTATTGCCAGGACCGGCTATGAGTAAGTGATTCGATTTATAATTATATCTCCAATTATCTCGTCCACCTCGCTATTGCTCTCATATTTAGCTATTGGTGCATTTCTTAACTTGGGTGGTTGAGAATTATTAATAAATTGAGTTTGTCTTGACTATTGAAATTGAGTTTGTCCCTGACTTGTCTAATCTTCCTTCTAACTCTCGTGTACTAATGGATGAGACCGCCCATCCATTACAACAGAACGCGCGTGGCCAGTATTACATTCCATATAATCAAGATTGCAGCTTTGCCATTTGTAAATTAATTTGATGTAAGAGTATATAATAGGATTATTACTTACTTCTTTATTAATGTTATTCATATAGGATGAGTGATGCCGTTGGTTGAGTTCGAATAACAGCCAAAGATGGAGATGGTACACATGTTTTTATATTACAGAAAATAAATATTTACAGCTAAAATTTACACTTATAATAGTAGTAATGCGGTTAAATGAAAATTACACTTTTGAAGAAGGTGCTGCGGATTGATGCGGACAAGGATCTTGCGTCTGTCCGTTGCGCTTTCTGTTTACAAAATGTCCCGGTACGGGGTTCAAAAGTTTCAGTTGGGGTAGGAAGGGGGGAAAGTATGGTGCGCTCAGTCACAGTTAAGTGTGAGGAGAGTAGGAAACAATGAGTTATATGCATATATTAGGATGTTTTTAATATTTTATGTGATATTTTATCAATGAAATGGGTATAGGAATTGTAGTAAGTCATGATTTTAATTATATATATAAGGTGTTAAAAGACCAAAATGTATCATTACATTACAATGAAGTAGGATGTTGAAGTAACTAAAATTCGTTTTTTGCTCTTACTCAGTCATTAAATAAAACTTTTAAACAACAGTCGTTTTGCTTGTGTCTTACATTGTTAGAATGATTACTAATTATTTTAGTTCTTGAAATGAATTATGTATCAAAATATCAATATTTATAAAAAAATTATATAAATTCGTATATATATATATATATATATATATATATATATATATATATATATATATATATATATATATCATACAATCTACTTAAAATAATTTTCATTTTCGTCGTATTTTTGTGGGATGCTTCACACCCTATAAAAAACTATTAACTGCAAGGACGATTTAACAATGCGCTTGTGGCATTTCCTCCGAAACTGATGAAAAAATACATAATAAGAGGATAAAAGTTTAAATTTTCCTGAAATGGAGGCTTTTCTATTTCAAAAATACCACACACGATAATACTTTAAGGTTAGCCAGGTTTGGACTGTTTACAGAAAGGTGCAACCATTTAAAAAGAACAATATCATCAAGTTATTATTTCCTAATATAAGAGTAGAGTTTTGAGAGTAATATCTTGAGAGTAAAAGCTGAAATGAGAAAAATGTATAAAATAAGCCATTTACTTTATATGGAACTTACGAGGGGTGATCAGGAAAAAAGGTTACAAGGCGAATAATGAAATATTTATCAACAACAGACAAAAAATACAAAAGGGAATTAAGAGGCATACGTGCCTGTCACATTTCGACATAATCACTAAGTCTACTTAGGCATTTATCAGAACGCAGAATCAACTTTTTAATCTGTCTTGGTAGAAATCAAGTCCCTGTCCATTGAGTCAGGTCTCGGTGGATGATTTCATGACTCTGTCTTGGAATATCGCAGCACATCAGAAACGATATGCTGCACGCTACAATAGCGTAGTCTCAGCTCTGACGAGATTTCAGGCTAAGTTTCCCGTCGATCATTTTGAATAATTTCTCAAATTCATGCCGTGGTGATTTCTGTCGTTGAAGAACTTGGCCGGCCACTCCCTGTCATATTGCAGCTTTTGCCATCTTATCTACCTGATTGAAAAGAGTGACACAATTTCGCTACATGATGTCTGCTCATTGCAGATGCGGACACATTCTTTGCCCATAAAAATCGAATCACGGCTAGCACTTCCAAACGAGACTAACTTCCTAAATGTCTTGCCATTTCAATCGTCCTGAACCAGCTGGGAACATTCGCTACCTACCCGCAAACTAGCTGTATGACAAGTAGCGCGATTTGTCTCCACTCTAGGGAAACAAAATTTCTCCACGATATGTAGTTTTCAAATGCTGAGGCTTTTAAACTTATTTTCTGATCATCCCTCGTATTTATCAAAAATGTTTAGCATGCTACTATCCTGGTAAATTCAAATTGAGAAAATTTAGAGATACGGATGAAGTACATAAATAACAAATACAAAATATTTTTATTTCAAGCTGAAATATATTTCATTATAAGAACATAAAATTTCAGAAAGAAACCAATTATTTTCATCAAAAATGAATAAAATGTCATATAAAAAATAAACAAAAAAACTCATCAAATAAACAATTTTTAAACGTAAAAATTATATAGCCTGTTCTACAATTAATTTTATACAGGCCACACAAAATACAACACCTTGAAAGAAGCATGCAAACGATGTGAAATTTACATCATGCGTTGGCGGTGATAAAATATGCAAATCCTTAGCATTATAGAGAAGACGCAAATCACAGACGACCGTAGCACCATCCGCAAGCGCTATATCAAGGGAGAACAGATTGGCGATTTAAAGTACGACATTTTTTTCTCTTTTGCGTAAGATGTTTACCTATGCCTCGTGGAAAACATCCAGCGTCTTTGACCAAGTTTCTAAATTCGACCGAGGAAGAATAGTAGCCTATATGGGGATTGCGGGTTATCCTTCAGAGAAATCGGTCAACGTGCTGGACGAAACCAAGCAACAGTGATGCGGATCTTTCATCAATGGATGCAAAGCAGGAGGAAACGACAGACCGACGGGGCTGATCACATCCCCTCGTTGCACCACTGTCCGTGATGACAGGCGGATTGTGCGCCTGACAGTGATGGATCGCGCAGCCACATCACGAACCATAGCACAACAGATTCAGTCTGTTACGTATCATTCGGTGTCCGCTCGTACCATTCGACGCCGTTTGCATCAGAATGAAATGTCAGCAAGGCGTCCATTGCTTCATTTACCCTTGACTGGAAATCACAGGTGTTTGCGCCGCTAATGGTGCTACGAATGGTGGACTTGGACAAAGGAATAGAACGGAATTGTGTTTACTGTCGGATCCCGCTTTTGTCTTCAACGTCGCGATGGTCAGATTCGAGTTTGGAGACACCGTGGTGAGAGGCTGCTGAATTGTTGCGTTATGCATCGAAACATTGGTCCTGCACCCGGCATCATGGCTTGGGGTGGTATTGGATTTCCCAGCCGCAACCATCTAAAACGCATTGTGGTACAGTGAAAAGTGAGCACTACATCTCTGAGGTGTTGGAGCCCGTGGTCGTCTCATACATTCAACGCTTGTCATCAACTATATTCCAACAAGATAATGCGTGTCCACAAGTGTGGCATGCAATGTGTTCAAGAGTTCTTTACCCATCAGATTAAACTGCTTTTCCTTTGCCTGCTTGTTCTCCCTGGCCCGGGATACACCACCCTCTGCTACACCAGATCAACTTTGGCAATATGTGTAAGCCTCATGGACTGCTGTACCCTAAGGATACATCCAAAGCCTTTTTGATTCTATGCCGAGTCGTGTGGCAGCGGTTATAGACAACAATGGTGGCCACACTAACTACTGATTTTGTCATCATCCACACGTCACAAGAGGCTGTAATTTTAATCGTTTGATCTTTATACAGCATGTTATCCGCCAAATAAATTTCACTGTGATACCTCTGGTCTTTCTTGGTGTTTCATTTTGTGTGGCAAGCAGTGTAGATGCCGCTCAATTTGTAATGAAGAAAGACTGCTCTCAGATTGTACTCGTGGCATTTTGTCCAATTCATATAAAAGGGGACCCCACCTACTGTTGTAATTATAAAGATATTAGTCTTTTAAACGGTATCTATAAAGTATTCTCTCGATTGTCCTTTTTTAAAGATTATCACCTTTAGCTGATGATACTTTTGGAGTATACCAATGTGGATTTAGAAAGGGAAAATCTTGTGAGTAGATTTTCAATCTATGACAAATTCTTGAAAAATTTAGTTTGGTATTGAATTACGCTGCCTTTTTTTATTAATGTCAAGACAGCGTACGATAGTGTTGACCGCGACTCTCTACTTGTAGGTCTTACTGAGCTGGTCATCCCCAAAAAACTTCGAATGCTTATTAAGGCAACTTTGCCCGTAACTGTTTCCTGTGTAAAGCTTTTTGGTTGCATCACAGTTTTTCAAAGTCAGAAATGGTGAGAGACAGGGTGATGCTCTTGCTTGTCTCCTTTTTAATTTGGCGTTAGAATGAGATATTCTTAACTAAGGCATTAACACTAGGTGGCGCCACGAACTGAACTTTTTTTATTCTAGAAGTATTTGTGATTGGCGGGAAATGACATTCTATTTGTATTCTTTTGTGATGGAAGCATCTCTTTTTTGTGATTGTGTTGTGGAATGTTTTTTTCTACATGTAACGGTGTGCGTGTGTGTCTAACGAAAATATATACTTTGAAAAGTTATGCGTGTTTCTAAATGACTCATCTTAACCTATATTTTCCTCAAGCTTCTATAGGAAATGTGCTTCCACTTTCTTAGGTGCCCAGCATGGAAGATAGCCGGTAAGTCGAAATACTTTCGCTATCCAATTCACATGATTGCATTCTAAATCAGATTCAGTTTTTAAAGTCGTTATTCTTTAATATTCCTTTTTGAAAGTCGAAACACATTATTGATTCTAATTCTATTCCTAGATTCTAATTTTAAATCTATTCTTATTCTCATTCATAACACTAGGGATGACATTGTTACCAAAGACTGGGGCCTACGGTAGTCCAGTGGTCAAGGTATCGAATCATGTGACAGGCATCTCATGAGTTCGAGCCCAGTACCACCAAAGACCCGCCGTGTAGGGCAGCGATGCACGTTAAATCTGTCGAGAGCTGAAACGTCCTCCCGTTGGTGTGGTGTGGTAGTTAGGAGGGGGTGCCAGCTCAAGTGTCGCCCACGTCACTTGACTATGGTTCAAAATTACGTGGTCCGTCGCTAAGAACCCTCGTGTAGCTGAACAGTGCGACGTTAATATTCACTCACTCACTCACTTTACCAAAGACTGTACAACTGTTAGCTTATGCCGATGATAGAGTAATCACTGCTCGTACTAAAATGCTTTGTCAGAGGCATGTCTAAGCCCTTAAGAAGTCGGCTGAAAAGCTGCATTTAATTATTAATGAAGACAAAACTAAATACATGCCAGTTAAAAAAACTTTAGTTGGCTTTATACCTGTTTACAGGGATACTGAATACCGGTATTTTGAGCCATTTGTACAATTTTGTAATATCGGTATTCACAAGAAATTTTTTAAATTAACTTCATCACATGTTCAGTTATGAAAAAAGTTTATTGGTGCAAATCAGCAATTGTGCTATGCTCATGGAATTCAATTAGGAGTAATAGATGTATTATACCAAAAAAAAATAAACAGAAGAATCCAAATACTACGGATATAGAAACTTCGGATTCTAAGAGAGAGAGAGTGGTACTCTCTCTCTCTCTCTGACAATGTAATTGTTTAAGATATTACTAATGTGAGAGGATGAAATATTAACTCATCAAGAATTGTTTCCTATAATAAATAAAGCTCAAAAAATTGTTCAGATATTTAAACGTTCCGCTACAAAACATGCCTTATTACAAAAATATATACTAATTGAAAATAAAACAATATATACTATACTGTTCCAATTAATTGGGACAAATGGGAAAAAAACTTTCTTCTAAAACCGTTGTTTTTTTTTTTTTTTTTTTTTTTTTTTTATCATTACACACCTTAAATTAAAAAATTCTTATATTTGTCCGAAGTATGTCTTCCCTTAGAAGAAATCACCATTTCAACCCGTCTTAGCATTGACTCCACTAGAGTAGCACAGATGTGTGTTCTTGATTTCATCATATTACAAACACTAATACAGCCCTTTTAACATTTGCTCTGTGTTCGTGCAATTCATCTTACCGAACGATTCTTGAGAATATGACATAAGTTTTTAATAGGATTTAAGTCTAGGGAATTTTCTAGCCAATCTCGAGCACATTATTTTATTTTCAACATAAAAGTATGGGCCAATTTCGAATTGTGACAATTGGCCAAATCATGTTGAAATGTTCTATCAAATGTTTCCATGAATGGAACAATCTTACTACATAATATTTATACATATTTGACAGAATTCATGTATTTAAGAGGAACTAAGCTACCAAGGGCCATTTGTTGTGAAAAAAACCCAAACATCTGTTTAGAAGGGTATTTTACAATCTCTCTGTTGGATATGATCTGGTAACAAAGTTTCAAATTCACTTCGTCTAACTACACTTGATTTGTATCCCTGCAAAAATAAATGCTTCACATCACTCAAAATCACTATTCTTCCAGTCGTTAACAGTCCCATTATCGGTACTTTTTGGCCCATGCTAAACGTTTTTTCATCATTTTCTGAGTTAGAAGTTTTTTTCCCTGTGTCTTGTTGCTTTAAGGCCACCTTCCAGAAGCTTTTTCCGGGCATTTGAGGTACTCACTTCCTAATTATCCAATAAATACTTTCAAAGAGGTCTATATTTGTCAATATTTTGCTACTTCGTATTAAAATTTTATCAATTCTTGGTGTAGTTTTCCACTTGTGTACACATTTTTCTTTTTGGAGACGATGATCCAGAATTTCGAAATGTTCTTAAAACACTTAATTCGATCTCACCAACTGCCATTGTTATATCTCTAACAGTCACAGAAGTGTGTTCATTAAAAGTTATTTATTTTACAACGGTTCCTCGGAGTAATATTAATCTCTGAACAAGTAAAAGTAACACGTCTTATACAGAACGCAAAATTGAAATTGCCAGCTGCCCCACTGAAAGGCTCACAACTAAGTTCCTGAAACATTAAAATGAATAAGTTATAGTCAAAGTTGATCTGTAATACTTCTTTTAAGGCATATATAACGGGTTTGAGGAAGTTCAGGACATCACTAGTAATCACATACCAACTCACACAAGAAAAAAATGCTTGTCCCAATTAATTAGATTAGTATAGTGCGTTAATATTAGATTCTAAAACTACGTTGGAACATTTTACTCCTAATGATGTGCGGTTTTTCAAACTGAAAATTCCAATCCAAAAAGCAATGCTCAGCTTAAAGCTGCAAATTAATTTTTATGACAGAGAATTCGAGTTATTATCCAGAACTGTATCAGCTGTATTTCCAATAAAACTGGCTGTTGAGGCATTATGTCAGAGATTCTAATTTATTATATAACAAGCTAATGCAACAATAAATTTTATCTTGCAGTCACTGACACACATCACTATCTGAAGAATTATATATTACATTGAAAAATAGCACAGAAAAAAGGCATACCGAAATAGAAAATGTCTTATGGTATTTGCATAATTATAATGTTCTTAAAAATTAAAAAAGAAAGACTAACCATTTCTCAAATCTGTCAAGTTTGTAGTAAATTTTCTTAAAAATTTTTTACCCACAAACTTATCCACATTCAGATTGATTGAATATTAACATCGCACTGTTCAGCTACACAAGGGCTTTTGGCGACGGACCACGTAATTTTGAATCATGTTCAAACGACGTGGACGACACTTGAGCTGGCACCCCCTCTCCTACCACACACCAACGGGAGGACGTTTCAGCTCTCGACAGATTTAACGTGCATCGCTGCCCTACACGGCAAGTCTTTAGTGGTACTGGGCTCGAACTCGTGACAAGACAAGCCACGGTCCGATACCTATACCACTCTGCTACCGCAGTCACCTATCCACATTCAGAATTCCCGAAGATGGCACTAATGTCGATGGTGAAAAGGAATTTTCTCTTGTAACAAAAATTAAAATTAGCGATAACTAAAAAAATTTCAACAAACCAAAATACAATTCAGAAATCAGCTATATCCAAAACCATCCGACGAGAAATTTATTTGAAGATGAGGGATTTAAAGGTAAATACTTGGAAAAAGCATATCGTGCATTGCTAATAGTATTAACCAAAAAGGTAACTAGTCTCATCCCCTTTTAGATATTCGTTGCTGAATGGTCGATTAGCGATCGTTCCTAAATGAGTGGCGGTCACGTGTTTCTGTGACGTTTGATCACGTGATCGGAAGTCGTCGGGGAGGCGGTGACTTCCGGAACAATAGATATATAAACGCGATATATTTTAGATTCTTTTTTTTTCACTTTACCAAACATCCAACCAGAGAGCAGCCTCTAAGCTCTCAGTCATGCCAAAAAACATCAAAATTTCCCACCCTGACGAAGCACATTAGCCACGCCTCCCCGATTCCATCGTCCAACCAATTGCCTCCATGCCACTCAGCAGAATGAAAAAACCCCACTTTCGTCAAGCCCCACATCCAAGTTCTATCAAGACATGAGTGAGTGAGTGAATTTTGGGTTTTATGGCGCAAGAGCCAAATTTGGCTATACTGCGCCAAACATTTGTTGTAATTTTTCCATAATTTTTTTTTTAAAAAAAAAAAAAAATAAAAATTTCAGCATAAAAATTCATTAAAATTTAAAAATTCATGAACAAATGTGACAATTTAAATGGCAAAAGTGTGAAATAAAAAACATAGAAAATAGTTTAAAATATTAACCATCATATCTAGGTCTAAAACGCGATTGAAATCCAGAGTGGAAATTTTAATTTCTGCGATTTCTAGTAGGTGTCAGGAAATGTGAGTAACCTGACCGTACATGATCATCCATTAGTTTTTCATCTACATTGTATATAATCATATCTTCCTCTTCTGAGTCATAATGAATGTAGCTTTTCTTAGGTGTGTGAGGGGTCATTTTAACTTCAATTTCTGCCTTTTGTTCTTTTGCACGCCTTTTTCTATTTTTTGAGTTTCGTTTCAATCGCTTTGAAATTTTGGAAGTGTTAGATGGTTCATTATTGGATGCAGTAGCTTCTGATTCTGATAGGGAAACTGAGGGCCGAATTTCAGTTGATAGTGCTGCAAATTTATTGGAAGTTGTAGGAAATAAACGTGTATCTGTTTTTAAAGATGAAGATGAAGTATTTAAGCTATTGCCAGTGAAAGAAGTAGTAGTAGAAGTAAGAATGGGTATTGGTAACAAAGCCTCTTTTTGTATTGTTGGTAATATTGCAGATGTGGAAGGGGGAATGGTGATGGAAGGTAGGTCATTAGATACAGGAATTTTAGGAATATGTGGCTGGGACTTTGATATTGTAGAAGTCGAACGTAATAGGTGTGCTTGAGTGGAAGAAGATGTAGAAACTGTAGGTATAGATGTAGTTTTATTTTGTTTAGAGTTGGATGACGCTGGTTGAAGCAACTCCAAAACTGTGGACACTTTATCTTTGTGATATTTTCATCAGTCTGTGTGGTAGAACCCGTGACGGATGTTATTGATGATTTAGCGGCCTGGGAGTAGGTCAGTGTTAAAGGTGGCGGCGCTATTAACTTTCGAGCTTCTATGTAAGTTATATTTTTATTAGTTTTAATTTCTTGTATTTGTTTTTCCGCTTTCCATTTCGGGCAAAGTTTTGAATCTGCGGAATGAGCCTGTAAACAGTTGATACATTTGGGTTCTAGGGTACAATCTGTAGAAAAATGCCCTACAGCTGCACACCTAGAGCATGTTAGTTGACCGCGGCAGGATGTTTGAGAATGACCGAATCTCTGGCACTTAAAGCAGCGCAGAGGATTCGGAATGTAAGGGCGTATTTTACAATTAAGATAGCCAGCTTTTATTGTAGACGGTAGTTTTATTAAATTATAAGTTAATATTAAATGCTTCGTTGGGGAAAGTGACGAGTTTTTTTATTTTAATTCGTCTGACTTGAGTAACCCCTTGGTCAGAAAGTCCTAAGATTTCTGCTTCGGAGGCGCACAAAAGGTCTGGTTCAGATATGACACCTCTACAGGAATTCAGGGATCTGTGAGGAGTTACTATTAATGGACAGTCTAAAAATACTTGGCGGATAAGAATGATTTCGTTTGTAGAGCGGATACAGTTTCTATTAGTAAGTCTCCGGATCGTAACTTCTTAACTGATTTCGGATCTCCACCTATTCCCTTCAGAGCTTTTTGAATAGCAAATGGAGACTTCTGGGACATTTCATGATTTGGTAGCGACAATATTAAAAACCGTGAGTTAGTGGCAATGGTATCTATGTTGATGTTGGGTAAAACAAGGCCTTTACCCGGGCACAAAATTTCAGGATCCATGAAGAGTGAGATATTCTTCATCCTGGAGTGCCTCCACCCACCACGGAGTCCAACAAGGGAGGCAGTGTGCCGGTCATCTGGTAAATACCAGGCACGGCGCTTACCTGAAGTACACTCAGAATATAGTACTACAGAATCAGGGCGAGGATCCAACGGGTAAAGCCACCTCCCCTTATCTGCAGCACTAACCCTACAGCAGTGTCGCTTCGGGAACACCGAAGAGAGGTACCACCAGCCGATTGACACTCCTGCCACCCGTCTACAGCGAAGCGTGGGCCAAAGGGAACGCAGAGGTATCCCTAAGCCAACAATCTCCTCCAAACGGGAGGAGCGTGGGCCAAAGGAAACGCAAAGGATCCCCAGAACACCATTTTCCTCCTTACGGGACGCCGCACACGGCAAACATGCGGGTCGGAAAACCAACGTTGTTAGTCAAAAACAAATATAAATAATAAAAACATTTAAAGAAATCGAAGTAATACAAATACCAAAATAAATAATCGGAAAAATTACGAAAAGATTGAACTATGTTAACGCAATGCAAAATGAATACAAAAATGTTATTTTTGAGAAATCTAATTAAAACAAATCAATTAATTATACACATGTATTTTGAAATTATTGTCTGTGGTCTCGACGTGAAATGAAAAAAAGAGAAATAGGAATGGCAAGAAAGAGGGCCGAAAATAGAGAAGGATCACTAGGGTTCCCCGGGTTCGTGAAGCCCGTGTTTACCAAAGACAGTAAACCCCTAGGGAGAAGGAAAAGATCACTAGGGCACCTCGGGAGCGTGAAACCCGTACTCACCTAAAGAAGGTGAGCCCCCTGAGGGGATCAAGACATGGGATTGAGGACTGTGTTACAGTCCGGATGCCCAAAAGAAAACGCCTATTCAAAATTCTCTTTTTTCCGGAAACTCATTATACATGCGCTTACTAAATTCTGGAATGCGCTACGCTCAATTTACCCCTTAATTTGCCGGAATTCTAAAATGTATTTCTATAACAAATTACTCCTTTACACTGCCGTTTTGCGCCCCATTTTAGCGTATGGTAGTCCTATGGGGGAATATGCTGCTAATTCTAATATTAAATTACTTGAAAATGCTAAAAATTCCTTAATTAGAAATATCACTAAAACTTGCAGGTATACTAGAAATAGACAAATTTACAAAGATCTTAAAATTCTACCATTTAAAGCCTACATTCAAAAACTAGCAATTAAATTCTTTGACAATCTTCCAAACATCAATATCGCAAACTTATAAAACTACGATCCCAACTTTAATAAAAAAAAAAGAGGCCCAGAAGAATTTTACTGGACTCTTACAATCCCCCTCCTAACATTAATTTTCTCAGTCATTCTCCGGTGGAGAATGACACCCTCTTATTGCTAATTTATTATTTTTGCTACTTTATATATATTCGCTCTTTTTTAATCTTTAATCACGCTTCCCACACAGGATACTTAACATTGCAACTTTAATTTTTTCCCCTAGTCTTAATTTTCTTGACACCAGGACAGCCAATAGTGCTTTCTCAGATCCCAGACGACCAATAGCAGTCGAGTCTCACTCGTCTGAATTTTTGGACATTCTTTACTGCAGAAACCATCCAGCCTTGCCCCTCCCACGTCCACCAATCAGGACACTCTGTTCAATCAAGGCCCATCAACGTCAGAGCCCAAATACAACAGTATGGGACGGAGGAACGCTTCGCGTTCCAGTTTCCCAATGATGTTCACCTTTTTTCCGTCATGCCAACTCAGCAGAAAGGTTAACCTCACTCTCGTCGTGACCCGCATCAAAGACTTGTAGTGATATGGGATTGAGGACTGTTTTTACAGTCCAGATGCCCAAATAGAAACGACTATTCAGATTCTCTTTTTTAATACCTCCATCTCGTTCGCGATACATGGATATTCACTATATTACTAGCGGGTTTTTGAATGCATGGGGTACCGGCTCGGAAGAATTGTTTTTTGAAACGTTGTGTCTAGAATGTTCGGAAGTTTTTTTTAATTCTCAACTGCACTATTGAACAATTGCTAATCAATAAAGAATTTCCTATGGCATACATAGTATTTTTTAGGTTGTTTATCTTCAATGTGCAACTCTGCTGCCACGCAGTAGTGGCAAACAAACAGTACCACCAACTATAAACAGATGCCGAAAGAGCATTTTCAATAGTTGGTAATTTTAGCGCAAAATTACGTTCCAGGCTTAATGCCAGTACAATTGATGCATATTTTTTTAAAGATAACATTTCAAAAAATTTTTAATAGTACCACAGACTGAATAGTGATATTTTACACTTTGTGATTTAAGCAAATAAGATGTTCCTTTGCTTTTTAGACGATTCTTTATATACTGTTATAATTTATTTTTTTGTGATATTTATACACTCTAATAAAACTAGCAACTAAAACAAGGGAACACCTGCGTTTTCTTTCTTTCTTTCTCTAAAATTTCTACCGGTATTAAGATCTAAAAAACAGGTATTGAACTTTTGGACAGATATCGCAATCCCTAGCTACAATAATTTTTTAAAACTAATTACCATATTTTGTACAGCACATTTAGTGTAAAACCTGTCTTATTGACTTCACAATATCTTATTTGACAAGCTACCGATCCGCATGAATCAAAAGTTGTATATGTTCCCATTTTTGTTGAACATTCTTTGTCTTTCTGACATTCAATCCCAAGCTCTTTTGCCAATTGAAATAAAAAATCTTGCCATTAAATTTCTCAACTCATTGTGTTCCTTAATATAAAATTCAAGTACTAATTCCTGCTAAATCTGAGATATGAATAAACAGATGAAAAGGTGATTTTACTATATACTGATATTTGCATGATTGTTCACATGTATATGGATTTTAATATCTAATTGTCTCTGAGATATAGTCATTACTTTTTCAATTTCAATGAACAAATCCATTGAACTAATAATGAATACTTTTTTTGGGCTTAGGCTAGTAAATTGTGAAGGTAAAATTAATTCATATATTATTCACAAATGCATCGTACTATTATTTGCCTACCTTACCAATTTTAAAAAATTGGTCTTTTAATTTTATTTTACTATTTTCCCACTAATTATCAATGGATGCATAAAATAATCCCAGAAAGGCATTTTCTGGAAAATATAATTGTTCAAATAACTGCTTGTGAAATTAAGACAGGCTATGAAGGCTTTACAGAAATAAAAAGTTTTGATTATTGAAAAATGGTCTTGTGCATATTATAGGAAAAGTCAATAAGGAACACTCATGAAGAAGTTCTCAGTGAAATTTCAAAAACTATCACTTGACTGCACATAGCAGGTTTCGCGGTAAATATGTACAGAAAGTCTGGGATCAGTCATAAAATCAAACAATAAAAAAGTGTTATTTTAGATTAAATTGATATTTATTTCTAATACTAAAATAATTATATTTTTCAATTATCTTCAAATGTAATCAGACTTCCAAAATTGTCAAGTGCACTGTACAACAGCGATACTGTTCTTTGTCAGTATAACTTTAGTAAAATTAAATATGTGTGTTAACAATACAGTAATACAAATAACGCTAAAATTACTCAGTGAATTGAAAAAAAATAACACATTATAGCAAATATCTCTTTATTTGTATGGAACATATTAATGGCAGAATAAAGAAAAATCTTTTTAATTTGCAGTATAGTTATAACAAAAAACCCATTCCAAAATTTAAAAAGTGCTCTAATACATGTATTGTCAACTAAAATATAATATTTAATCTTTATGAAATAATTTCAGTTTTAAGAGAAGACAAAACTGATTAAGAGTAGATACAGGTAATTAATTTATTAATGTTTCAAACAAAAATAAGAAATAACTGAAAACATGTATAATATGCCACATAAAGAAAAATTGTAACAATGACTTCAAAACATACCATTTAAGGATTAAATAGCAAAATATAAGAATATCACTATTTGAGAAGAGTTTATGGATTCTTTGTTTATATTGTTACTGTTATGATAACTTTGCATAGATTTGAATTTAATTGTCATACTTAAGGTCAAGTTCTAGTTATATCATGAATTATTTCATAAAAATTAAAGAAAATAAAGACATTTTACCAGTCTACATTAACATTTGAAAAAGTATTTAGTCACAAAAGATTAATAGAATGAGAAATCTTTCAAAGTTTGTAAAATAGAGTTGAAGAATTCAGCATGAAAGCTGACCACAATTGCCCCATTTTTAAGCACATTCGACAGAATAATGAACCATATAAAAGGTATACATAACACAATAAATAAATCCAGGAATTTATAAGAAACACTTTTGAATACACTACAGAATCGATTCAATATTTATACTGTTCTTAACCGACCATAATTATTCACATAAGTTGTATAAAAATATTGTGCCATCCCTTTCGGCAATGATTTGCCAAGTTTCACTCAAAATTAAAGGTATACATGTACTAACAAATAAATATAAGGAGGGGAGGCTGCATATTTATACCAATAAACATGTTTACACAATCCTATAAAGCAGAAAGAAATATAAAGAATTTCTTGTGTGATTTTATAAGTTTAAGCAAAGTACTTGATAAAAACTTTAAATTAAACTCATAATTTTGTAAAAAAAAATCGTTTAAAAAATGCTTTAAACCATTTTGAAACAGCTTGACAAACTACAAACAGTCTTGATAGGGAGAGGATGCTTTATCCACGAGACAAGCAGCATTAACATGTTAAGCATCATGTGAATTCTAACAGCTGAATAAAATTTCATAAAAAATTTCTATTAAAACACTTTAAAATAGATTCCACGGTACATTACTATGCTTTATATATTGCTCCAGAATGTAGCTTTATATATTGCTCTAGAATGTAACAAAAAGTTACCAATAAAATATATCCCAATGCACTAAAATATTCCTCTAAATGAAAATAAATCAATGAATTTTAGAAAAGGTAAATGATTATTCAGGTTTCATAAGAATTTAATTTGTCAAATAGTGAAATTCAAACAGGAAAATAAATATCTTTCCACACTATTATAAAATGCTAATTGCTACATCAACAAAATATACTAAGACACACATACTATAAATATAACACAGTCACATACAACTGTATTAAAATAATCAGCTTAACAAAAAAATTGCATCACATTTGAAACCTATAAATAAGATAGAGCTGAAAACAATATGCAACCTTTATCCTATAAAAATAATGCCAGTATAAACAGATCAAAGTGTTGAAAAGTTAAACGATTAAAAATGGATCGTTTGTATTCTCAACCCACTTTCCACAACAATTAAATGACAAAAACAGCACAAAGTTAAGTAGATTTCTTAATATATATTAATCACAATGCTTAATACTATGCATTTCTGTCTCATAAATGCATTGATATATTTTTATTTAAACAAGAAAGGGGAAAAAACATGAATATTAAACACTGTCATGATTTACAAAGTTAATATTTTGCTGCTTATCTCCTGGGTTAACTAATGATTGAACTCAAAATTTTGACACAATATCACAGAAAATAAATGATTGCAACACAGCCTTTTTACTCAGACAACTGAAATGAACAAACATGACTGAATTGAATAGGATAATTCAATGCAATAAATATGTCATTTAGATTTCATATCAATTTATTGAATTAGTAATACAGTTATAACAATATTTAATAAGTACAAAGATTGATAAAAACACATACCTTTGTTAATCTCCAATAATGTTGTTTAAAAAAAACTTTAAATGTGTTGAACATCTCAATTATCACAAACTAAACAATGCACAAAGGATAAATTGATCTTTGAAAAAAATGTGCAAACGAGAATCAGACACTAGTAATAAAACCTACATTTACATTTATTGACAACTTAGACATGAGTATTTAAGAGAAAATAAACTTTTAAATAAAAATAAATTAAAAAATTCTATATCACTTTCTCATAAATATATGCATAAATAAAAAAAATATGTATTTTAAAATTGTTATTGGGAACACGTTGGAAACATTCAGTGATTTTTAATAATTTAACCAATACTTTAAAATAGAAATAATTCAAAATGATTTAGGAACGTAAGACTGGAATGATATTCTAAATGGTTTGTTAAAATTTTTATCTTTATTGGACTCTTTGAAGTTGCTCAAGTTCCTGAGATGATCTTAAAGAAGAAAACCAATCTGAACAAAAAGGTCCTTTTATAAATAAGAATTTCCTTAGTTTCACTATCTTGATTTATTAATTCAATACTAATTACATAAAATTATAGTAATCACAAATCTAGTGAACATATTAAAAATTTGTCTAAATCCTAAACAAGTAAAAATAATTTGGAATTTTTCAGTTAGAAAACTAAAATGAGCAAATCTTGAGCTTAAGTTTCAGAGCATTTAAACTTTACTACTAAATAAGTAAGCATAACTACATTCAAAACTGCATATTAGAAAATGCTAATATAACACACAATGTGGAATCTGATATTTCAATTGATAATCAATGTATTTCAACCTTTCTCTTACAGAATAAAATGCCTCGCTTCTCATTTTAAGGAACTGGTATACAAATGCATTTGATGGACAGAGGAAGATGAAATAAGTTCGTGTATTAATCTCAAACATTTAGTGAGTATTTAGTCCAAAACTGTTTTCGTCAAATTTTTGTTCAAATTAAAAAAAATATAAAAGTTTTTTAAAAAAAGTCTTGTCAGGTCCAATTAACATACACAGAAATATGAATCTACAAGACTTGGATTTAAATTTCATGAAAGTACTAGCACTCAAAAAATAAATAAAACACTAATTCCAAAAGCAGTGTGGGGAGGGGGAAAATCGCTTTCAATTATGTTTCATTTGTTTTCAAGTAAAACAAAAAAAAGTAAGCCAACATTTAACAAATGTTTGAAAACTTTCACATTGTAATATATAATAAAACAAATTAAAGAATTACACAAATAGCCGATAAAAAATCCAAGGCATAATCACAACTTTGGATGTATGCATTTAGAATCGACTAACAAAAAAATTAATATTTTAATTAAAGAAAAACTATATATTACACTTATATGAAAAATTATTAAACAGATAAATATGTGTTACATAAACTATACAATAGCCCTCAAATCGCCTCCAAAACATACAAAAAATCAATTAAGAAAATAAAGGACAAAACTAAGTTTACACTTTTCATGTATTATCATTAGTCACATAATCGAAGCTTTATTTATTCATTTTGGGGTCACAACATACTTGTTTGACTACAAAATTATTTTTAATACTTTAACAAAAATAATCAACAACATGAATCTTTATATATTAAATCATGAAGATGATTATTTCCATAAATATTAGCATGAAGTGACAAAACCAGACTGTATCACAGGGGGAAAAAATCAAGGTAATTAAGACAATTACAGCAACTCCTTTCGGATTTACTGTTTAGTACAAAACTGAAAAACAGAAAATGAGATATACTATATAAAAACACAAGATGACTTTAAAGTAAAACACACTACAAATAGGTAATATGAGGTACATAAGAGTATTTAGAAGAAAGAACACTGGAAGTTCACATTTGTGCAACATAAAAATCTTAAAATTTCAAGATATCCAGACATAGCATGTATATTTAATCAGTTTTGGTGTTAAATCTTTGCTTTTTAGTTATTAATATATGAATATAAAAAAGCAAAGTCACTTAATTCTTCCATACTTTTCTCATAAGGCTTTCTATAACTCAGACAAAACCAAAATCATATGCTATTACATTTCTACCACTTAAGTTATAATCTATAACATTAGAAAACAATTTTAAAAAATATTTGAAAAATTTAGCCATTAATGACTAATGCTTTTCCCCTTTAGCCAATAATAACATCAATATCAGTTTTACTAACATGAATGATAACTCTTTAAATTCTTTTAAAAATTAAATCGGAACAATCTGACAGATTACATACTAAAATCAAAATTTATTTAAAATGTATTTGATACATGGTTCATATGCAATCTTTGACAAATATAGATACACTACCTACAAAAATTAATTATAGAAGCAACAACTCCGATCTTTGGCATTTCTTCTAATTTCGATATTTCAGACAAAAACAATCGACCACAATTCTCATATGAATGAAGCAGATAACTCTGCACTAAAAATTCCTTATGATGGAGAACAGGAGTGATATTGTGAGGCCTACTTACATATAATTAAAAATTTTGACAAAGAAACACTTTTTAAAAAAATTACGCAGAAAGAACCAAAATACTAAAGCAAAAATCCTACACAAGTTACTTGCAAATGAAAAAAAGTTGATACGCATAACAAATTCTAGATATATATATGACATGCAAATACAAAAAAGAAGTTTGATGTTTCACTGCAAATGTTTATCTGTAGTTGGGAAATAACCACATGTTATGATGCAAATTTAACTAAAACTTTGAAGATTATAATATGGGAACAGTTAACTACCCCACCAATCATTAGATGAAGCACCACCATAGTTATTCCTAAATTGATTGGGGTACTGATTTCCACCAAATCCAAAGTTCGGTGAGGAGTAATTGTTTGCACTAGAATTTCTTGGTCCACTATTTCTGTCACGGGAACTTCCAAATTGACGATAATCTCTAGAACCAAAACCTCCAGAGCCATACCTAAAATACAAGAAAAGTTGGAACAAAGTAAATAAAATGTTAAATTCTTTGTAATTTATTCGAGGAGGGGGAAGCATACAAAATCATTTTTTTTTTAATTTATTTGCTCTACACTGAAACAGGTTTAAAAAAGCAGAAACAGTTAAAAATTCTATCCTTAAATCAAATTACACATTAGTATGAAAAAAAAATACAAAAACATTTACAACAATATTTAGAATTGAACTGTAAAAACTAAGATAACTACATCTTACCATTTCCAAAGGCCCATATAGTTTCATATTTGAATAAATTAATATTTCTTAAAGAAAATCATTAATTACACACCACAATTATTTCTGTGATTTCCAAATTTTAACACTAAGCAATATACTGGTTTTGAAGTCCAACATTAAGGTGTAAAAGTTACTTCATATATTGAGAAATCAATCCACTGAAACTGACAATTCTGTCAAAAGATTATAAGAATATACATTTTACATACGTATTACATTATTTTTCATAAAAAAAAACTTTGTTAAATTATTGGGAACAAGTCCCTACAGATATAATAAAAAGGCATGGCACTTCTTATAATTATCCAAAATCTACCTATTCATAAAAACACAATTTAAAAAACTACATGCTCTTAATATCTATAAGTATGAGGTAGGAAGTTCCCAATAATTTTCAGGCATTCATGAGGCAACAATTATTGAATAAACAAAACAATGATTTTATGCTACATCATTGTCTTAGATGTACTAACTAAAAAAAGCCTGCAAATTTGGCTCTTTTTGTATTGTTCTTCCCAATACAGTATCTTGAAAACAATCATCTGGTCATATTTAGTTTCATTTCTATCTACTGCATAACTTGGGGTCTACCCTTACAATTAGTTTCACAGATATGCAAGGACTTATCTTTGCTGAAAGATTTGTGAACAAAATTTTAACTCATAATTGTTACAATTTTCCATTAACAAGAAATAAGTTAAAACATTTTTCTTAAAAAAACAAAACATTAATCTGTCAACTGAACATCAGTTTTAATAAAAGAAATCTCATTCTACTTAATATTTTCTCTTTAATTATTTAAAGATTTAAAGTACAACTATAAAAAAACATATAAAAACTAACTTTTTCCCACTTGAATACTTTCTTGAGCCTGTATTACATCGCTGTTCCATTTGAACTTCTT
The DNA here is from genome assembly GCA_019973935.1 of Trichonephila clavipes. Lineage (NCBI taxonomy): Eukaryota > Metazoa > Arthropoda > Arachnida > Araneae > Nephilidae > Trichonephila > Trichonephila clavipes. Next base: position 154,316 of record BMAU01001380.1, on the reverse strand, counting down.
TTGCTAATATAGAAAGCCATTCGGGTAATTCCTGCTTGGTTTCAGTAATTAACTCCACAAGGTCAAGTGCCATGTTTCGGTTCCTTTCATTAAAAAAGGATGTTGCCAAGCCTAAAAATGCGGTAATAAGATGTTTATTTCACCATACACAAAAAATATATACCTACTTGAAAATCTGATAATCCAGTACTATCAATTTAACCTTTTCCAGCCTTTTTTCAAAAGTTTAAAATATAATTTAAGGCACTTTCCTTTCAACACACATTTAGAATTTCCACAAAAATCAAGAAAATTATATTTTAAATTTTTTTTAGAAATCATTTAAGTGAATTCAATTTAAAAATGAGTCAATAACTATAAAGCTTGCATACCTTTGTAATCCAAATTTGATAGCTTAATTACAAGTGCTGTTGTAATAGCAAAAAAAATATTTAATTTTCAACATAAGCGATAAATGTATCTCTAGCACTTCTGTCCAAAGGATCAGTGAGAGCAAAAGCGATAAGGAAGATGGACGGATTCGGTTATTTTTGTAAAATTATAAAAGGAAAAAAGAAATTGTCTTCTGACTTAAGGATGGGTTTTCGTTCTTGGGAAGGGGGCTTTTAATTAAAAAATTACTGATTAAAAGATATTAAAGACATTAAAATGAATGAATGGCCTACACCTGAAATGCCTCTGAAAGACAACAGGAGAAAAAGTTTAATCACTTTTTAAAAATTTCAGCCTTCCTTTCATACCAGAATAGGACACCATTTATTTTGAGGGGACAAAATAAAATCTTTTCTAAAATGAGTTCCATTTTCCATTTAAAATGAGTTCCATAATCCATTTTCAAAGAGAAAATGTCCCAATTGCTGAATGCCTTTCTCATCATAGTGATCAATCGAATTTACGTTCTGAAAAAGTGCATATTAGTCATTAAGTTTTTGTCCTTAATTTAATACTAATACAAATAGTAATAATTTGCTTTTTTGGATTAAACTGCACTGCAAACCTAATAATCTATTTTAGAGTGGATTTTATGGAATATCTATCATTGCTCTTATATTAAGTTATTAAAAAACATTTATCTAATTGGTTTTTTTCTTTTTTATATAATATAGAATTATTACAAAATGTATGATGCATTTTAAATCCAGATTTTCTAATTTGTTTATTTTCTTTGCAGAGCAACATAATGGGCTATTGGCAACAAACTTTGTAATTCCAAATTAATGTCAAATGACGAGAAGACATTTGAACCTGTAGCTATGTCCCTTCATGACCTTTGATTGCAATCAGAACTCAAATGTTGTTACCAAGGAAACATTTCTTTAGCCTTTCAATGCAGTATTAATTGCTATTTATAAAATATGTTGCTGACCTTAGTTACACTAATTATATTCCATCGGTAAGATGAATAAAATTTAATATGACTGAAGGAAAAATTACTTGAGAAATTGAAATTATCTACATATTTTTAAAATAGAAATATTACAAATATGACTGTATTTATCCAAGTTTTATCTGAATTCCTTGACCACAGAATCTACATTAGAAATTCAAAAGAATTGTGTGTTATAAACTTCAAAACCAATCCAAAGTATGCCAACACAATGAATTGAAATTCATATAGTTTTTAAAACATTTTGGAACTATAAAAAATTAATCTGCTAGATTGGAACTTCATGCAAACTTTTCTAAAATAGTTCAGGAAAGGTCATAATTTTTATTATATATGAGAAACTACTGAGAAAGAATTCATTTTGAAAAGATGTGATAAATTAGTGGTGGCATTTCAAAATAAAAATACGAGAGGGAATTATTCAAATTCCACATTTTTATATATAAGGAAAAACAGAAAAAACAATATAAAAATATGTGCTCAAGAGAAGAAAAACGTTATTTATGGAAATGACATCGTTTAGGGAATATTTAAACCAGGTTACTACAGCACATGTAAGCAATTATGACATTCTACTACTTGGAAATTAATCTATCAAAATTTTGTCTTATCTTTTTAATGAGGAATCACTAACAAATTATATGAAAATGTTCTTAATCCTTTAGAAAAAGATGAAAAGAGACCCGTTTCGAAATAGAGTATTCGAATTTATGAATTAGATATAAACAACAAAGAATCGAATTTTGAGTAAGTATTAATTGAAGTTAATACACACATGCACGCATTATACCATATATACCGTACAATCCGGCGTATAATGAGCACCAATACTCTCAAGTTGAATTTTTTGGTACAATCGCCATATATAGCACACCCCTTATATTACGAAGAAACCTGGAATATAGGTGGAATATACTTATACAAGGTATTTTTCCACGCTTTAGAAAAATTAGTTTCCTTTTAAAACTACACACAACCCATCCCCCTTTAAGCTGTAAATTTTGATATTTTTTGTGTTAAAAGTGTGTTATACGCCAGATTTTATAGTATTTATTTCACAAATTTAATTAATAAATCTTATAACTACATTTCTAAAAAATTATACAATTACACATACGAATATGCCTTTGCAATTGGTTCATTCCTGTATTCATCTAAAGAAGATGAGACCCCGAGGGGATAACTGAAATTTGAATGAAAGTATAAAAGTATAAATTTTTAACAAAAACGTTACCACTTTTAACAGTGAAAAAAGTGAGGATACGTCAGGGGAAAAAATGTTCAAGTATACTTTAATATAAATCATATATGTCCAATCCTAAATCTGCAGATAACACATAAAATACTAAATAAAATTTCATTACCAACAGTTCCAACACGGCCAGTACGTCCAATCCTATGTACATATTCTTCAACATCACTCGGCAAGTCAAAATTTATGACATGTTTTACATTAGGAATATCCAACCCACGAGCAGCAACCTAAGCGCAAAAAACCCATACAATTAGAGAAAATGAAAAAATCTTAAAATTTTGAATTATTGCAATAATTTTTAGTATTGTTTAGTATTTGATACTCTATTTTTAATGCCCTAAAAAAGACACAGAATAAAATCTCAAAACAGTAAAATACATTATGCAAATTCAAATTTTTAATGATTACACATGCATGTCTTTCACACTTTAAGCTACTCTTAAATAGACAAATACAATAAGTTTTAAACATTTTCAGTTCCACAGCTGATAATTTCATTTTTTAAAAATTCCTATCTTGACATCATTTGGAAATTTAAATATAGTCATAATATGTACTTTTTGGGGAGAAGATTTTATGCAATTGAGACCAATGCACTTTATTTGTAAAATTCCTTATTGCAAAACAGATCTTCACAAAAAATACTTGCTTAGCTTTAAAATCCCGTTTGAGAGCGTCTATATTTTAAAATTTGTAAATAAAGTTCAGTAATATAATAACTTTCCCTTCAATACATTACATAAATATACACAATACATTTGTGAAATTAGAAATACTGAATACGTTTTAAGAGATATGGGTTTGAAATGAATATTAGCAGAAATTTCATTAGAAAAAGCTACTCGATACTATGGTTTTTGAGAATTCTCACAGTAACTACATAAATTTACACACAACAATGAAAGAACAGAATAAATCTACAAAATGTTATAATCAGGAAGTTGATACCTACAAGCAATTTATAATTTTTAACGAATTCCATTATTCAGATGTAATTACATTAGAAATTTTCCAGCAAATGTAAAACTTACTGCAGTAGCAACTAAAACTGATGTATGTCCAGTTCGAAAATTCCATAGAGCTTCTTCTCGTTCCCTTTGCGAACGATCACCATGAATACTTGTTACAGGATATCCTTCGCCCAATAAAAAATGTTCTAGAGCATCGGCTCCTTTCTTAGTTTCCACAAAAGTCAGAGTAAGAGAATCTCGAGCTTAAAAGATGATTACAAGATAAGCAAAAATTACATAGACTTCCTTAAAATATGAATGCTTAAGACTTGTTAAAAATCAAATAATCCACAGGATTCTGTTATGTGCAAAAGCGACATAAAATTTATTTATGTATGATATTGTATTGACTTATCAGTGCTTGTGTTACGATTTTTTGGAACAGTAAAACAAGCCAATTTAAATACTCATTGAACAAAAAATAGTTTTAATTTTCCCCCATAATTCTTCTCTTTAATTTTTAAAACCGGATTATCTCCAATATATTTTTGCATTAAATTCAGTTTCAAGTTATTAGGAAGTAAATGTCAAAAATAATAAATAAATATAAATAAAAAAGTTTGCAAGATATGTACCTTTACAGTGGCATATTGTTTGTTAAAGGAGTTGAATTTTTTTTTCAGAAATATGTATATTGAGCTAAGAGGTTTAAGATACAAAACTTAAGATTATTTTAATCATGCAAATTCTCAACTTACATGCATTTCCATTTCTTAAACCAGCAGCATTCAAAAGATCCAACAAGAAGGATCGCTTATCATGCTCTTCAACCCAAACAACCTTTTGGGTTATATTTTCTGACGTACTTCCAACTCTACCAACAGCCAAAAATATGTAATTGTCCAAAAATTTCCTAGCAAGTTCCTGGAAAGATAAAACAATTTTTAAATAAACAATAAGTAAATGATTCAATTTATGTAACTATATAATCATAGCACAAATTCCTATTGAAGTATGGGCAAATAAAATATTTAAAACAAATGTATAATAAATCTTTTAATAAAGTGGCATTCCTTCATAACTTAAAAGTAATAAAATGCCATATATTCTTCAAGATAACTATTGAAACTCACCAAGTATGTTTTTCCTGTACACACACACACAATGATTCACTGCTTCTAGGGAAAGTTTTAACAGGAAATTCGCTTCCCAGCATGAAATTCAAGAAGATTATGGCAACCCTAGAGGTTGTGAGTATATATGTTTAGTAGATTAACGACTTTAGCACATTCGATGACAATTTTGGCAAAAAATGATATCGCCAAGAAACCATTGAGAAGTCACTGGAATCGACCTTTCTAGAAATTTAAGGCTATATAAGGTACCTAAGGGACAAAGGTCTAGTCCATCAAATTCAGAATCTGCTTGTGCATGGAATGATACAGAATTTATCTGGCTAAGTTCCTGTTAGTGGAACTGTCCTAAACAGCTGTTTCTAGAGAGTAGTAAAGCTTATTCATAACGAAAGCGCTTTTCCATTACTGTAAATAATCTGTTTTTATACAGTCCTTTTGCTCATCCTTGTCTATTAATAAATTTGTTACTATTCATGTAAAATGAGTTATCGGCTGCCCCCTCCTGTGCGCAAATTCACAACACTTAATTATTGAAGACTACTTTATTCGCTTGACATTTTATTCAACGATATCTTACAAGTGTTAGAACAGACAATATATCAAACTTATTTTTAAATTTGCCCATTGATTACTTATTTGTAATGTATTAACTAATTAAATGAATCAAACTCACATCTCCATTTCACATAAAATTATAAATTCTGCAACTTCAAAAAGGTAATTCCATATTTAAAAAATAAGACTGAAATTCAATACAGCAAAATATTTTTTATATAATTATCTGTGTTATCCTACTTTCGAGCACAATTTATTTTTCTTTCAAAATGAGAAGGAAGAAAAATTTGTATATGGCTACTTTTAAACTTACAGGTGAATGCTGTTGATGAAAATTTAAATAACAATATGACTGCTCAGCATTTGTCTATAAATGATAAGCAATTTCGAGAGTGGATGAAAACGACCTTGAATTAAGGAAAATGTAAAAAAAAAAAAGGCAAAGTGATCCTAAACCAATGTTTCATGCTTCGTAAAGAAAACTAGCCATAAGGTCAAATGAATTAAAATCCTACCGATTGAATGTGGATTTCAAAAATTATTTAGAAACTCTTGATTCTGAAACATACCCTAAGGATTTGCCTTTCATTTAACCCCTTAATTGTTGATTAAAAGTAACGCAATTTGCTCCCTAGTGCCATGGTTTTTTACATAGGCAGTGTAGTGAGTGGGAAAGGAAAGACAAATAAGCAAATTTTTCTCTGAAATAAATCAATCCTTTGCATACATTTTTAAGGTCCTTTTACTAGATTCTAAAGCCTTCAGAAAAGTTTTACTGATAGCAGTGTAATGATAAAAATTGTACTTTGGAAGGATGGATAAATACATCCAGGGCACTCATGCACTGGTTAAGCAGGACTAATATATGCCAGCAGCACTTAAGGGGTTAACAATAGAAACTTCTTTTAAAATACCCAAATTGTTAAAAGATTAAAATAGCTAAAACATGGCTAACAGAAAATTTTTAAACAAATTGTTTTTCTTGCGTGTTTTCAAAAAAGAGTAAAACTGTATACAACTCAGCCACTTACTTTAAAAAAGTTAAATGTTCCAAAATTTCTCTTGGCTTATAAAAAGAAATATATGGTAACTACTTAACACATGTACTACATTTGGTAACAAATCAAAGTAACTTTTTATCTTTATTTCAGAGAAAAATAAGAAAAACGGACAATTACTTGAAAAAGTATATTAGATTTAAAAACATGCTTCTAACATGAATATGTTACAATTCCCAGGTTTTATTACTCCTGCAACAGTTATTTTAGAAATAAAAACATTTAAAAAAAATTCTGAAAAAATATTTATATCACAAATGTTCATAATAAAACAGAATTACAACAAATAATTCATCTCTTGCAACTGAAAATTTTAATGCACAATAGCAAAAAAAAGTACCTGAACTTTCTTCGGAAATGTTGCAGAAAACATAAGTGTCTGCCTTTCACCTATCCCTGGCATTCTATCTTCAAGGACAATACGCCGAATTTGAGGTTCGAAACCCATATCAAGCATTCGATCAGCTTCATCTAATACCAAATATCTGAAAAGTTTCAACAATTACTACAAAGCTATTTAGGCAAATTTAGAAAAAAAAAATGGGAGCTACAAGCACCCACTATTTACAACCGAGTGATAGTAGCTTCAGAATTTTAAAAGTGGTATCAGAAAGAACCACAGTTAAAGTATTATTAAAAAAAATAAAACAAAAGCAACCCATTTATCATAGCAGCAGATAATCAAAAACATTCAGTATCCCATGTCTATTTCATATTCATGAAAGGAGAGAAAGCTTTTTCAAACAGGCTGAAAATAATTACCTCACCATTTCCAAACTAATCTTCCCACGCTCCATCATATCTACTAATCTTCCAGGAGTGGCTACTAACAAATGACAGCCACGATCCAAGTCTTTCATTTGTTGAGCGGGATCAGCACCTCCATATACAACACAAGGACGAACTTTTGAGCGATAAGCAAATTTGCAAGCTTCTTCATAAATTTGGCATGCCAGTTCTCGAGTTGGTGAGAGAACAAGAGATAGTGGAAACTGTTTCACTCTAGAGGAATGGCGTTGAGGCTGAAATCAAAAGATGAATATTTTTTAAAAAATTGTCAGTTATTTAGTTTAAAATTGAATAAATTTTTGAATATAAAAACTATAAAACATTCAAACAAAATATTTAATACGCAAAGCATATCAGACAACTCCTTGGAATAGAAATACCTATCATATTTAAAATTTTTTTTTTTTTTTGCAAAAGTTACTTCCAAAAAAAGAGCCAATTGCATTAACAGTGATTTCATAAAAATTTGTGCCTCAATTAGATCATATTTAAAAAAACAAACACAAGAATGCAGAAATTGTAATAGTTTTCTTTTATTACAACTTATAATGCCTACAAATTCGAAGCAGCAATCAAATAATTATTGTTGAAAACCCATGGGTAGAAAGAAATACTCTGATGAAATTTTAAATCATACCTAGCAGAATTTAAGTGGAACCAAATAAAAAAAATTAAAGAATTGCTCTGAATTTATTATTTAATCTTTACTTAATTTATTTCTTAAAAAGTAACACAAGCTAAATATATGCATTAATGTTATGAATGCATGCATGCAGTAACTTTTTGCTGTGTAAACAGTTTTCCTCACTGTAAAAAAGAAATTATTCGGATTCAATGTTTCTTTTTTTAAATAAAACAAATAGTTAAGACATTCACCGCTAAAAATGTAGTCTTAGAGGGTTTTATGTGGGGGTGTATACATTTAAATAAAGATTGCTTAAGAAGAAAGAAATCGGAGGAAAATCAGATTGGGTATCAAAACCCAATAAATTTATGAAATCATAGCCTTACAAAAAATATTTATACATTTCAATAAATATGCATCAAAATATTTTTACTAAAGAAATGCAAAATCAGATCTAAAAAATAATAAACAGTCAGACCCTAATTTACCAAACACCAAATTATTTCAAGTCTTAATTTTTTTATTATTATTTTGGATGAGGAAAAAAAAAAAATTGGTTTTCAATTCAAATGACCTTTTTTGTCTGGAACAGACAAAGGCTTTTCTTAGGAAGCAGCAAATTTTGTAGAGAAAGAGTTCAGCATATAACTAGAATTTAAGTACAGATAAGTCATAAGTGTAACCTATTGCATGAGTTTTTAACATGACACAAAATTCCTTTTTTATCTCACTCCATAACACAGGAGATATTTTAAAGAGTTTTTACCATTTGCTGCCTTTCTTGAGAGAAGTTAGGTTTATTATATGAAGGGTATTGCAAAGATTGTTTTTGAAAACTTGAAGCTGAAGAAAGTTGATTTGTCAAAGCCAATGAATAGCAATTCTGATACAGAAATTGAAAATGAAGTTGTTTGGAAACTAAGAAAACATACCTTTCATGCAGCAGGATGTAAATAACACAGTATATTTTCTTCTATGCATACAATTGAGAAATAACTCTTTCGAGTCAGGAATAAAAATGATTGTTAAACATTTATCAGTCAGTATTTTGAAATATCCTATTAACTAGTGAGTAATAATTCGCTATTAGTATTTTTACCTGCTGAATAAAAAGTGCAGTTCATAATTATAGATGTTTTTTGGGAGGGGGGATATTCGCTTATTACAGAATTTCTAAAAAAAAGATGTGCAAAAATTTGGTATTTTTTAAACCTTGGTATTATTTGATATTACAAATAACCCTAAATTAATGAACAAAATGATCAGCCCCAACGTTAGATGGGCTGACTGCATATATAACAATCCTTAAACGATCAAATTTATTTAGAAATATCACGAGAAAAAGTAAATAAAACTTAAATTTTTCAATATTTCAACCAAAATCTGAGAAAGCTGAAAATTGCACCAAAATTTTTTTACTTGCTGAACTTTTAATTCCTTCTACAGAATTATCACTGAAGACAAGATATTTAAACCAAGGTCTGATGACCCTACCAGAGGGTGGCATTTTACTCAAAACATTAGAGAAATTGAGATACACTGGATCTGATGCACATATTTACATTCCACTGGGAAAATTGCGCAACAAATTGGAATTATCTTTACCTAGAAATTATAACCTACAACTTACTAAATATTTGTGTTTATATATGCTGAAATTTTATTCCATTTAGTAAACCTTATAAGGATAATATCAAATTCAGGTATAATTAGCAAACATTCTATAAACTTGCCACATAGTGGTAAATTTATTAGTTTAAGCCCCTCCCCTGATGACTGTTGATTTTTTAAATTCATTTGAGAGAAGTAAAACTTCAGATACTTTTCAGCAGCGATTTTTTAACACATTCAACATTTTAAATTTTTAGATCTGAGATTTTCTTTAGTTTTTGCCAACAATTCCGAGAAAAATTAAAAAATTTGATTAAGAAGTCTATTTTTTAATGAATCTGCTGTTTTCAGTTGAAATTCAGAGATAAAAGTGGGCAGTAAAAAAGAACCACACTTAATTGTAGACCAAAGATGTTCATAGGTGGGTAATCCAAAATTCTACACACCTACATACCAAATGAGAAAAAAGTGTATATACAAGCACATGCTTGAAATTCTATTAAAATTAATATTGTACTTTTAAAACAAATCCCATTTATAAATTTTATTTAAAATTTGGAAGCCTCTCATTTTTATTGTGTCACTTTTTCCAGATGAGACTAGGAAATGCTGTGTAATTTACCTATGTTATATATAACTGACTTTGCTACTTTTTGTTTGACATTCTTTGGAATTTAATTTGCAGTTCACTTAAAATTATAACATTACTGAAAAACTTAGTCCCTTTAAACTGCTTTTGTCCTTTATCTTTGATTGTTATATTTTTCAATTCAACTATGCCAAGAACAGGTATAGCTACTAGTATAAACACAACATATACATACACTGAAAAAAATATATATAGTGTACACAGGTAACAAAGTGAAAACGATTTTTCAATACTTTGATATTCAACAAGCACTCAGATTAAATGAGTAAAAATTTTGGACCACTCTCCACTAAGAAAAATTCTGCTCCACAAACACAGCAATTAAGAACATTCTTTTCCCATTTATCTAATATTACAAATGGGTTCAAGACAACTTTTGTTGTTATTCCTTCATTCAATAAATGAATTCAAATATAAAAATTAAGTTGGAAGCAGCTTAAAAATTAATTATAAAAATTTGGAAGCAACTCTAAGCTTCTAATAGCTCAGTTTCCTTTCATATGTAACATTCTACACATAACAGTCAAAAGTTAGATAAAGAATTAAAAGTGAATTATTCAACACAGTAACTTATTTTTTAAAAAAACATTGTTTTCCAAACTTACCACAGGAATATTTTTGGGAGGTCCATTCTCAAAAATTTGATTCAATATAGGTATAAGAAATGCTGCAGTTTTACCAGACCCTTAAAAAATTAATCAGATTACAATAAAACAAACTGATTTTGTCATTCAGAAAATTGAAACGTTTTATAACATGTTCTATATATATATATATATTGAAAATTCCAAATGAAATCACTCAAAGAAATTCTGATAAAATAATAGAATATGTACATTTTTACAATATTCATGAACAAATCAAATAAATTATATAAAATATAAGAACTAAAGACATTCAACATCTTTTTCCTGACACTTGAGAAATGGTTGAATTCCCGTAAAAAGATAATTCAAAGCAAAAGGATATTAAAACCCTGGTATGGGGAAAATTACCCATAAACCTTATTTTACAAACAGAAAATATTTCATAATTATGAATAGTCCCCCACCCCCTCAGAAATTCACAAGAGATAATAAACTAGAGAGAGATTATAGATATCAAACTAAACTTAAACAAAAGGTATGAATATTTCAGATTTCTTACTTATAGCTGTTAGAAACCGCAACAAAAAATTATGAAATTTTAAAGAGTTTATTTAATTTTGCAACTTTTACAAAAAGAGTAGCGATTTATCTTTTAAAAAATTAGATACCTTAATATTAATGCCATTGATTCACCACCAAGTATTTTATGAATTAAGGCAAACTACTTCATACTACAGGGTGATTATAAAAAAAAACTTTGCCAACATCTGCACTTCAAGCGTCCGTTCTATTTAACCGATCAAGATGATATTTCAAATAAAGTTCTTTTGAGATATGCGCTCGAGATTCTGTGAATGGCAACACAGTGGCCCTCGCGGTTACAGTTATAGTGACAGAAACTCGAAATTTTCGAATGGCAACACCCACTTTTTACCATCGCAAAATGTTCAGCACATGCGAAAACCCTAAATAGCGTTAAAACGGTACCGATATGTCTACAAACGGACGTGTTATGCAAACACAAAAAAAGAGTTCTGAAAACCGGCCAATAAAACACGATCTGGGCGCACGCAATAAATTTGCATATGACAGAGTCAAGATACCAATCACAGAACGCCGGTCGCCAGATATTCAGCGTAGGAAACCTATAAAATACCAAGCGGGTATGCGAAGTCGTCATTCGGGAACTCGCACATGCCGACGATATGGTTCTTCCTGGGAAAGTTCGCGGTGAATTGATCAAACTCTATTACCAAAATGAGATGAACGCTGCGGAAGCCTTGTGTGTGTATCACCGCAATCATCGACAACGACGCGGCCCAGGTACTCTGCAAGCTCTGCGTGATTTAGTGCGGAAATTCGAAGATACAGGCTGCACCTGTAACAAACCTCGCTCCGGACGGCCAACTGTTTCTGAGGACGTTGTCATGGAAGTGCACCATACAGTGACTGCAGGACACACAGAAACCGCAAGAGGCATAGCGCGCGTGTTGGATATTCCGAACTCAACGGTCCGCAAGCTCTTGCGCTCGGTACTTCACATGTTTCCCTATCGGTTCAAGCGCGTCCAGATGTTGGAGCCGGGTGACCCACAACAACGTCTGGACTTCGCAAATGAATTTTTGTTACGATATGATGCGGATAACGACTGGCCACTTCGCATACTATGGACGGATGAGGCGCATTTCACCTTAAATGGCAGCATTAACACAAAGAATTGTGTGCACTGGGGAGAGACGAATCCTCACGCTGTGGCGCCAGTACCATTATTTGACGCCAAAGTGACTGTGTGGTGCGGCATTACAGCTACATTTGTTCTGGGCCCGTTCTTCTTTGAGGAAACGACCCCGACTGGCCCTGCAACATGTTCTGTAACGGGCTCGGTATGCAGCCATGCTGAAAAATTATGTCTTACCGGAGTTGCGTCGGCGGAATGCACTCAATAACATTGTTTGGATGCAAGATGGCGCACCTCCACATATAGCGAGGTCTGTTAAAAGGCTCCTGGATCAGCATTTTGGTGATCACATCATCTCACGCTATTATCCTTTTCCGTGGCCTGCGCGATCCCCAGATCTAACGCCTATGGATTTCTGGTTTTGGGGCTATCTCAAATCCACAGTTTATCTGTGCAATCCTCAAACATTGTCGGACTTAAAGGATTCTATACGGCGTGAGATTGGAAACATCCCTCGTGCCATGTTGCGTGCAGCGATATTGTCCACCGTCTCCCGCATGCAATGCGTAATTGCCTGTGATGGCACTCATGTGGAAAATGTTTGAAATTAATACAGATTTTTTTTCTCTATGTGTTCTCATCATTGAGCAGTGTCTTGTCTCTGTCGTATGCGTTATTCCTCCGTGCGCCTTGAAGAACTGTTTGTATGTGTATAACACGTCGGTTTTCGGACATATCGGTGCCGTTTCAACGCTATTTAGGTTTTCGCATGTGCTGAACATTTTGCGATGGTAAAACGTAGGCGTTGCCATTCGAAAATTTAGAGTTTCTGTCACTATAACCGTAACCGCGAGCGCCACTTTGTTGCCATTCACAGAATCTCGAGCGCATATCTCAAAAGAACTATATTTGAAATATCATCTTGATCGGTTAAATAGAACAGGCGCTAGAAGTGCAGATGTTGGCAAAGTTTCTTTATAATCACCCTGTATTTTGAAGACAATTGCTATAATTTGTTTAATTTTGCAAAATGCCACAATAGCATGGAGTTCAGACTTAAGTAATGATTCTTCAAAACTTTTAACAAATTTTTTAATTGGAGGTACAAAGAACTTAGAGAATATAGTTATAATTTTGACCAATTCAAGAAATCCCATTTAATGAAAAAACATGAACCTTGAAAAATCCTACATTGAGGTATTAAATATCTTAAGACTAAGAAATTATTTTTTGACTCTGAATGAATCTACTTCAAATTTGACAACACTCCATGTTTTTGATTGAATATAACATTGATATATACCAGTAAAAGACAAAAACACAGAATTTATATTAAGTTTCATTCTGAATAAGCAAATTTACCTGTTTGTGCACATGCCATTAGATCCCTCTTTCGGAGAATAATAGGCATTGCATATTTCTGCACAGGAGTAGGTGATGTATATCTTGTTAATTCTATATTCATTTGAATGATCTCTGTAAGAGGCAATTCTGAAAACTAGAAATTTTTGAATAATCAGAAGCTGAAACTGGAAAATAGTAATCTCTTATTGAAATGCATTTCATTGTTAACTATACAAAAAACAGATTCTTTATGAAAGCAAACTAAGTATTCATCACAATTACAAACTTATAAACATAACAGCTCTATCTATTGCATCATGAAAAGCCATATCATTAATTTTTAGCAGGTAAATAAATTGGTCCAAAGAGTTTTTTTAGCATAAGAGAAACACTGAATTACAAAGATGAAATAATACATAACTCAGTTTGGTAAATAAAGCTTTCCACACAAATTAAGCAACTTGGGAGTATTTTTCCAAAAAGCAAATAGAAATTTATATGTGTTGAAAAATACTTAAGATACATACAGAATTAATGTGAGGTGGACAGTCTTCACCACTTGCTTCAACAGGAATATCCTCATATTTTTCAAAATTTATTCCAGTGTGGCCTTGAGAAAACAATTGCCTAGAAGTGCAAGATATTTAAAAATTAAGAATCGGAAAATAATTATTGTACAACAAGGATAATTTTTTTTTTTGTAGAATGATTACAAATAATTACAGCTCACATATCTAAACATTGAAAATTTAAAAGTACTCTTATCAAAAATTAAAATAATCACTAGAAATGAAAAACTATCGTATATACCTCTCAGTTCGTTCATCCCGAGGAAGAGGACGACTCCAATCTTCTTCTTCTCTTTCATAACGTTTACTATTACTTCTACGATCATAAGAGTTATTACGTGGTCCTCCTCGAGGTTCATCCCTCTGCTTATCATCCCAACCATCTTTTACACTAGTTGGATCTCTCCAATTTCCAACCCTTTCACTGAAAAGTATATTTAGAATGTATTAACTATAAAAACATCTTTAGTTTTCAAACAAATGCAAACTCAAATTATCACACAAAACCAAAATTTACTCATCATCCAAGTACAAAACGGAGCAAATCTACTAAGCCTTTCTGAAATATTACACTGTATTCATGAGAAGTTCTAATTTTTTATACTTTATGTCAAAATAAATGAAAGAAAAAATAAGAAATCTGCTTGAAGCAGTTTTTTTTTTATTAAGTGCAGCAATGAAATTTGCACAAGTATTAACAATAAATTTAAATAACCAAAAAAACACTTTTTGCAGAAAAGTCCATTATAGAAATTTTATGTACAAAACTAATGTAACGCCTAACAAAAATTGGGTTCTAATAAGGAATGTATTCAACTCCTAACTGCTTAAGCATTAGCAGCAACAACTTTCTCTGCTTCCAATTATTGCAAAATCCGAGCACCCCCTTTTAGGAAAAAAAACTTTAAATGTAAGTGCACAATGCTTTTATGTTTTGAAGTCATTTATTCAAGATATTCCAAGCTTTAGAGAGAACGAGGGGGAAAAAAAGAAAAGAATACTGCTAGAAATACAACCCTTTAAGTTCATAAAAAATGTCATTTCTCTTAAGTAAGCAATGCATTTGGATCTATGTAGAAGTCAAAATTTTTTTCTATGCTAAACTTATTTTATTTTTAAAGCTGGTCATTTTTATACCTGGTGTATAATGTTCACCCGTTAATTTCGAACTTACTTTTTGTATTAAAAGTGCACATTATATGCCAGATTTTACAGTAAGCTGTTTGATACCAAAATGGAAAGCAAAGACCAGACAGAGTAACACTTGTTCAGCACATGTGATGACTTTGGAGAACTCAAAGCAGCAACGTGTCTACCAAAGTAGTCCCGAATATCCTTTACTTGATTCAGGTTTGAAAACTGAGTTTTGGGTATTCCAATTGCAACAAACCATGACCCTCAAGAGAGTCCTCGATAAGCACAGCTGGGTAAAGTTCTACACTTTCATCTATTAGAAAGAATTCAATACCAACAGCAGCATCAAATGAGTGGACATATCAATCAAAGATCTTGTCCTGGTTTCTGACACTAGTCCGAGTTGCTACATAAAACACATGTAGATCAGTTTGACCACAGAGAGATCCTTGCCCAAAGCATACGATTCAACCATCTCAGTAAATAAGTAGGTGCATTGATTCTTCTCAATCAGTAGACGCCCTGAATCCCTTTCCAAAATAAATCTGGATTTATCTGAAAAGTGCATAACACCATTACTGTCTGATCAGGGAGATGCATGCAACTGATTGTCAAGGTCAGTTTTGTGAAGGCCTTTTCAAATTGTAGTATCAGATTCTTGTTCTCGATGCAACAAAATGATCTGCAACAAGCTGAGAAACAGTACTGCTTCTCTTTCAGCTATTGCAACCACTGGTTGATCTAGAACATATTTTCAGACACATAATCTTCAGATTAAAACTGTTCCCCATCATTTGATAGCATTGTGAAATACATTGAGATGCCTAGCAGCATTAGAAGCGATAATCTCATTTCTCTCCACCAACTACCCGTCATTTAACGAATTGGGTGCACAAACTTTTCTTGGACATTACTGCTTTCCTTGATATTGCCAATGAAGTTACCACCAACTATTGTAAATCAACAATCATGCATAAATCATATGCATGAAGTCGCAAAAATTCGATTTTAGCATACTTTCTCCCACTTCAACATAAATGTCTATTTCTTTAAACTAAAATTGGTGACTATTTTTTATTGCATAACCTCTTTTAAAAAGTTCATTACAATCATTTATATAAATTATGAATTTACTCTTATAAAGTGGTGAGCCTTTAGTATCTTAATTTAAATGGGTTTTTTTAAAGGAAAAAAAAAAAAGGTAAACAATTTTAGAATATTACCACACATACTTCTCGCATACATAGGGGGAAAATGTATAGGTTTAAACAATATTTTAAATATTTTTAGAATTTTTTGGAAATAGGAAGCTCTCAAATTATAAGTTTTAAATGGCTTGATATTACATTCAAAAATATAAATGTACACAAGGAAGAAATAATTCAGATGAATTGTCATAAAATTCACAACACAAAAATAAGAAAATGTTCTAAAATACCCACATAAATGAAATATTTTTAAAGCTAATTTTATTAAAATTAAGATGCCATGCAATGCAGATAAAATTTTTATGCACTTTTTAATTTGATCTACATCAATTTTCCAAGTACATTTTATGATTCCCCATTAATTTCCTCTTTGAACTAATTATTTGTTTCATCCACAACCCAAATTAATCTTCTGCTTATATCCAACTCTAATACTCTGTTATATCTACAATTCAAGTATAGGCCACTCCATGCCAAATTTTAAAGTAATTTTCTTTACCACGCCTTCCAACTTTCTTACTTCTTACACTTGTTTAATAAAGCCAATGTAAGTTGAAATCTAAAATATTAATGGCCTATCTAAAATATTAATGGTGTACATTTATATTTTTGAATGTAATATCAAGCCATTTAAAACTTATAATTTGAGAGCTTCCTATTTCCAAAAAATTCCAAAAAATATTTAAAATATTGTTTAAACCAATAAATTTTCCCCCTATGTATGCGAGAAGTATGTGTGGTAATGTTCTAAATGGCACTTGAGTTGAAAAGATTGAAATTGCAATTTTGATTTCATTTAGCTGCACATGACTTTAAATAATTCTGACCAGAATAAAGCTATTAATATATATATATATATATATATATATATATATATATATATATATTCCCATCTTCAACATGTCATGGGCTTTAAAATCCCTCCCCAACAGGGCTACACACTGTTATTTTAACCTTTATAGACTTAGTACATTCCCCAGGAGCTGGTATCACTTTTTAGTGCCGCACCATAAAGACAATATCAATTGCTGCAAGTAATTTTGATGCTCAGTTTCCTCCCCAGAGGGAAGCACCTGAGCTCTTGACAATGTAAACCTGTACAAGGATTTAATTTTGCCGAAAGCACCCATGCCAAACAAGACACTCTAGAATCTTTTACATGCCATATAATCATACAACATGGCCGCTGTCAAACCAACAACCTTGAGTGCAGAAGGCCAGCAACAAACCAACCATGCCACCCAGTCGGCGCTCTGCTTTAAAATGACATACCACATTTTTCCCCTTTAGTTATAAAATTTTAAATTAAGGTAGTAAAAAAACTACATAAATAAAAATAATAACTGCAACCTTTTTTCATCATTTGATCCTGTACCTTTTTGTTTATCCATGAAATCAGGATGTTTTCAAGGTAGGGTGAGAGCATATTTAAAAAAAAATAATGAACAATGCTACAGGCCTCACTTACACATTAAAAACAAGAAATATAAGTGGTAAATAATGCTCCTTAAAAACAAGCAAAAGAAAAATATTTACAAATAAAAAACAAACGCTTTCATTCCTGCTTTCATACGAAGAGGGTTTCTTTCTCCCCTTCTCGCAATAAATCTTTTCATATTATTTTGTCTTGATGTTAGAATGTGAAGGGAGCTAAGTTTACAACAAATATAAAATAAGATTTAAAATTAACATTGTGGTTCAAAGTACTGATTAAACCTCAAAATATCACTTTAAATCTTATTTAAAACACAATATTTTACCCTGCTAAAGCCCCTCTTTTAACGGAAAGGTATGCCACAAAACTAACAAGAAAGAGGGCATGACTAAAGAAATTTATTTGGGGTCGAGACTTGGTGTAATAGTAGTACTCTTTTAGGGTGTTCAATCCTTAATGTAATTCCGCCGAATGGCCAGTCAATTCAGAAAAAAAAGCCTTCGAAATTCATGCTTAGTTTTTATACAATTAAATTTCAATTTCTGCCAACGATTTCGTAGCTTGGTTGATATATCGTCTAAAAGTAATATAACTTTCATAAATAAGTTTAATTTTAAAAATTAAATGAAAGGAAAAAAAATTGAACAATGAATCAAACCCAGACCTCGCCCATAGTATGCTGATATATCAACCAAGCTACGAAATCGTTGCGGGAAAAATAAAATTTAACTGTATAAAAGCTAAGCATCAATTTTGAAGGCTTTCTTCTCCGAATTGACTGGCCATTCGGCGAAATTACATTCGAGGATTGAACACCCTAAAGGGGGGTACTACTATTACACCAAGTCTCGATCTAAAATGAATTTCCTTAGTCCTGCCCTCTCCTTGGAAAACAAAAGGGGGGTAGGGTCCATAGAGATCCCAAATTGAAATTTTGCAGTTAATAAAGAAATCGTAAATTTTCCCTATGTATATTTAAAATAAATTAAGAATTCATGTGTGTGCTATATTCATGTTGAAATCAATAATATTCTGAAAAGAATGCTACTTCTATTCTTTTAAATATTTTAATTCAACATCGCACAAATATATACTACATAACAATATTTACATGCAGTACATAAAAATAGGGAAACTTTGAAATTTTTAAACTCTTATCACATTAAGACAAATAAAAGTTAAAAACAAATAAATACATATAACACATCTTATCTTATGGTACCTGACATATACTTAAAATATTAAGGTAAAAGTTACTGTGGTTCACTTGCATATCCAATTTCAACAAAAATTCTTACATTTTTTAAGAACATTTAAAAACATTCTGAAAACAAATGAATAAGTCACTAGCAGTTCACAATAAAACATTACTTATAAAACAGGAATGGAGATTTTTATAAAGATAAAAATCTCATAGAAGTGGGGAAAATAAGCAGGTCCTCCCTCCCAAGCTACATAGCAAGACTATTCTTAATACAGTATGACACATCTCATGGTTGAAAAACATTCTACTTACCATGTTTCATTTAATGTTATAATGAATACATTTACAATTCAATCTAATTAGTTAATTTAAAATAAATACAATAGTTGATGGATAGCAACAATTTATGTATCATAAATGATAATTTTAAGCATACAAATGATGAATTCAACAGATCAAAGCTTTTTATTTTAAAAAAATGCAATACAGTTGAAATACTATGTTTGTTATTGAAGCAAAATTTAATTTCAAATTAGAATCCATTTCTAGATTAACTATTTCTCTGTGTTCAAGAGATACTGAATGAAAAATATCATGCAAATGTGATACACACTACAAAAATATTTAGAGGGGATACTCCAATGCTTTAAAATTAAAAATCAATGGTAATAATTAGACCATTTTAACTTCATAACTAACTTACCAATCCACTTTCCTTTGAAAAGAATTACTTGAATAGTCAGCATTTGATTTACGTCCACGGTTACCAAAATTTGAAAAATCTCCTCGGCCTAAAGAAAAGCAATTTTTTCAATTTTAAAAATATGTTCCAACATTTAAGCATTTATCAGTTTCTCAAAATAAATAAGTCTCATTAATCAATCAAACATTTGAAAGTATGAATAAAATTTATATGTAAAAAAGAATTCAATTCTAAAAAAATGTCTTGTAATTATTTCCAATTCCATTAATGATAAAGTTCGAACAATTTCAAAGTATTTTAAATGTAGGTAAATCACTAAATACATTAATTTGACAGTATTTTTTTCAAAGCATCTTATTTTTGACTGAGTTTATTCACATTTTAAAAAAATGTATCTTATCACTAAGAAATGATTGAAATAGAAAATATATATACATATTCTAAATAAATCATTACCTTTATAGCTGTCACGCTCAAAGTCTCGACCTGATGTTCTATTGTCCGATTCCCGCCTCTGATCAAACTTATCACTTTCAAGATGGTTAGATCTGTTTTGGTTGTATTTACCAGAATCTTCACTATTTTGAAAATTATTCGGTCGATTGCGGAGATGAGGGGGTACGTATCTTTCTACAAAGAAATCAAAGAATTAAAAATTAACAAGTAACATTAAATTCTTGTTAATTAAGTTGATCACACCAAAACTTCTATTTTATATAAACAATTCAGACAAAAAAAAATCCGGTTTAATTTATTTGTGGATGGTTTGCCCTAACTAAGTATAGAGAGAATTTTGTGTAATTTTCCATGCAATAAAATGGCTCAGCGAAAAAAATCAATTTGTCATATGATAATAATCCAAATAAGTGATTTAACTATTATAAATAATTTAAAATATTAAATATATTGTAATTCTAAAGCTTCCAGGATGTACACCTTGCATTTCTAGAAACAAAATTACTTTCTCTAAAGCAGTGCTCCGCAACCTTTTTATCGCTGCGGACTGGTCAACGTTTGATAATTTTACCGCTGCCCACTGAGAGTGGGACACGTTGATTGTTTATATTTTAGATTGTTTTGATTTAACATTTTTAATTTAGTTACATTTAAATATGTCTTCAGAATGAAATATAGCTACACAAAAAATAAAAGTGATTTAAAGTGGAAAGTTGCGCAAATCTGAGAGAAATGCACCACTTTAAATATAATGGCAATAGTTTAATGTTCTTTAGGTGGCCCGGCACCATTTGATCCACGGACCAGGGGTTGCGGATTGATTGATTGATTGAATTTAACGTCGCACTGTTCAGCTACACGAGGGCTTTTGGCGACGGACCACGTAATTTTGAACCATGGTCAAGTGACGTGGGATCGACACTGTGCTGGCACCCCCTCTCCTAACTACCACACCACACCAACGGGAGGACGTTTCAGCTCTCGACAGATTTAACGTGCATCGCTGCCCTACACGGCGGGTCTTTAGTGGTACTGGGCTCGAACCTGTGACAAAGCAAGCCACAGTCCGATACCTATACCACTCGGCTACCGCGGCCACCCAGGGGTTGCGGAACACTGCTCTAAAGGACTTTCAAGCTTAATGTCAAACTTTTAAACAAGAAATCATTCTAAGTTTAAAACAATCATACAAAATAATAAGGACGGAAGAGATTAAATAAATAGCTTATTTTAAGAACATACTCCAGAAAACTGAAATTTTCTGATATATGCTAAATTACATGCCAGCTAAAGTATATAATTTAAGCATTTTACATTTTGTTAAAGATATTGTTATAGACAGATCCAAATCATTTATTGATTATCCACTTATAAAACAGCATCCATTTTATTTTTAGAGAAAAACTTTTTGCTTGTTATGAAGCTTGTAATATTTTACAATTCTCTGCTTAAAGAATCAATTCAAACAGAAATTAAGAGTTTACAAATTATAATAATGAATGATATATTTTTTTAGAATGCATTTTTCATACTTACAAAAAAGAAGCATGTATACAATGAGGTAATAAATATTCATTTCACATGAATATAAATTAACAAAGATACGAAAAAAAATAAACATAAGATCTTTTTAATTGTCAGTATATTATGTTTGAAGCTAAAAAATTTATTATTAAACCAATCTTATATCATCCAAATAAAACTCCAATATAGAATAAACATTATATAACTTTTAAATAGCATAGGTATCATAATTTGATCATAAACAAATGCCAAGATTAAATTATGAATGTGAAAAATTTGAGGACTGTATATCAAAAATTAAGTACAGAATAAAACTTCATAGTAGAATAAAACATTTTAAACAATGTATCCAAAAGTTAATGGTTACTTAATACTTTTTTAAACAATTCACTTAAATCAATTACTGACATTTCTTACAAATGATAATTTTTACATTCTAACACAAAATTTTTATCATAGGAGAAAGGAAAACCAATTTTTCCTTCAATTGTGGATACCAGATGCACATTATATATATATATATTCTCAGTACACTTTTTCAAGCAATCAATAACAAGTACTTTATTACATAAAATTTCAGATGAAGATACAGAATTTATTTACACAGCTGTCATCTTTTTCCAGTAATACACAAACATAACTAAAATTTAGCAAAATCTTATAATTTTATAATATTAAATGTGAAGGGAAGAAGGAAACATTTTGTGTAAAAAGTTCAAAATTTGAGAATGCAGATTATCTCCAATCAAGTGTAGAATATTTAAAACAAGAAATTAAAAGCAAAACATTTAGTTACACAAGTAATGGGGATGACACTTGAACAGGTACCCCTTCCTAACTTTCACACCACATCAATAGGACTTTGAGCATTGATAGATTTAACATGCATTAGCTCCTCTAAACAGCAGGCCTTGAGAAGCATTAAGACTCAAACTTATGACTTGCCAGTAACAATTTTATGACAAACACTTTGCTACAATTGCTATGCCGAAATTTAAAGGAACAGAACCACACCTGTGTTTTCCTTGGTATTCAATAAGTCTTCGATAGGGTCTTGATTGACAGCATTATTTATAAACTCATTCACATTAACAGAAACTCAACACTCACAACATACTAGCAGCTGATCAGTAAGGATCTCTACCAGGCCCAGTTCCTTACAATATCTATTAACATCTCCCTCACCAATATGAACATGTATGCAGATAATACAACTGTATTGGTTTTGCTTCAAAAATCAAAATTATGTCACTTTTACCCTAAATATACATTTTAAAACTCCATGGAAATTATTTTGATGATTGGAAAATAAATATTAATGTTGAAAAATCAGTAGCTGTTCTTTTTACCAGGGGAAAAAACCAGGTCCCGCCACCTTTTGCAACACACTTTACCAGTCTAAGAACATTAAATCTATACATATAAATAAAAATGAAGTATGTTTGTAATTTGAAATTAACAGCTTTTTACTAAATTCATTTAAAAAAGTATATACAGTACTTACATAAAAAAATCAATTTTTAAAATTTTTGTCTGTATCTCTGTTCTGGTTAACCTCTGAAGCGGCTGGACCAATTTTGATGAAACTTTCACTGCAGATAGCTAATGTTATAAGGAATAACTTAGGCTACTTTTACTTTAGAAAAAAAAAATTAGGATTCCGAGAAAATAAAATTGAAACCAATGGAATAGTGAGCAATATCCAATTCAAATAGGGATTATTTATTTCAATAGGGACTATTTTTATTCAATAGGGATCATTTTTATTTAATAGGGATTATTTTATTTCGCGAGCCTTCTGTCTCAACTATTGCAAGCAGTTATATCAAACTTTTTTCTTTGATTAGGTTGCTGCCATTCGCGACATTTCTCGTTCATGTCTTGATCCTAATGATTTTACGGTCCTTAACTGCATTGTCAAAGGTCATGCATCCCTTTCACCCCCTTCCTTGCGACTTCGTTTGTGTTCGCGTTTCACCCTACATGGAGAAAAAGCACACTGGTTGTGTGCTGGCGCTCTAAGAAAAGAATATGTTCCCAGTCACCCTACTTGCTACTTAGACGTATTTTGATCCTAAAGATTTTATTCCTCACCCCATCGACAGTGTCAAAGGTCATGCGTCCCTTTCACCCCTTGCTCAACAAAGAGGATAGAAAAAAATAAAACAAAAAAGAAACAAGATTCACAAAGTAGAAGAAAAGTTTTCGTAAACTCTGCGAATTGAATAAACTCTTTTATTTTGTTAAACTCCACGTGGACGAAGTCGCGGGTAACAGCTATTTAACATAAAATAAATGCATCAGAAAGTAATATTAACGTATTACACATCCAGATAAAAATTATTTACACTATTTTTAGCATTTATTACACAAAATTTGTAGCAACGTGTTACTTATGTTGAGTAGGTAGGTGTTTTCAAAAGTCGACCCGCAAGAAAGTTACGGGGCGTCAAATAATAACAATAATAAAAAAATCAGCAATTTTATCTAGACTTAAAATTTAGCAAACATGTTTTTTTTGTTCAGCTGACTTATGTAAAAAGCTTTTTCTTTTGTTTAATTTATACAATTCACGTAAAATATAACTCATTAAAAACTTCTTTATCCTTCAGTCTGTATTTTTTAATTTTTAAATTCACCTGTGCGAAGAACGGGTATACCAGCTAGTACTTAGTAAATTTAGAAACAATGTTCCCTTGTAAGATAAAATTTTCAGATGCTTTTCACAAAATCTACCCTCTAACATGCCGGAATTCAAAAATGAGCATCCCAAAGAATGCTCTGTTCTTTTCCACCCAAAATAGCTTATACCTACCTGTTTTGTGTGGGCTATGTGATCAAATCAAATATCAAAATCCTTGAGAGAAACTCCCAAAATTCCACATTAAGAATGTTAGTCAAAGCCAGCAAGATACATGAAAAACTTCAATATTCATATATATAAAGCTTTGAAAATCAAAATATCTCAAACTTATTCAAGATACTGCTATTAAATTTAACTGTCTAGTAAATATCAAGATTAACCATGCTTAATATCAATAACTATATTTCCTATGTCAAATCAAGAGACCAAGCGAAATTCTTAACACATAATCCACCTTAGTTTCTTTTTAATTCTTAACACTTAATTTCTCGTATTTTGGTGCATCACCTTTTTTCGTGATAGCACCAAACTATGGAAAGCATGGAACTATTGCAAAATGAAAATCGAGCAGTTTTCGTATGGGTAATAGCAGCATAAGTTATTAGAAGTAAAACTTGCTTCTATAACTTCTACACTTTATAGTCATTTTTTTCAAAGTTAATCGACTATATAATTGTAAAGGCCCAAATAATGAACTATAGACACTCGTATGTTTTCATAAAAAAAATGCAAAGTAAAAAGGTTGGTTGATGACCCTCCCCCCAAGAATTACTGCTTGAGATTTATGTACATTAATTACAATTCTACAATCAAAAAGACATTCTTCAAGTTTATTTTAAAAACTTTGCTTTATTTTAAAAACTTTGCAAGTACGTATTTAAATTGGATGCCAATCATGCGAAAAATCATGTACTAAGAGTGGAGTGAAAAATCATCGGCATAGATGAGTATAAATGATGGCTGAGGACACTCCCCTGCAGAATGCTTGCTTGAATAGCCTTTATTATGGAATAGGTGTTATTTGCATACACCTGAAAAGACCTGCTATGTAAATAATCATTTTAATTATATTACAGGGAACTTCTTATTCTTTTTTAACTGAGGTTATGTCACACCTTATTAAAGACACCTTTTAAATTGAGAAAAATTCCAACAATGTAAAATATGTTCAAAAAATCTTCATTGATTATGGTTGTGGTACTAATTAGTTAGTGCAATGCAAAATTGTCTCCGAGTGAGTGAATATTAGCGTCGCACTGTTCAGCTACACAAGGGCTTTTGGTGATGGGCCTCGTAATTTTGAACCATGGTAAAGTAATGAGGATGACACCTCTTTCTCCTAACTACAACACTACACCAACAGGAGGATGTTTGAGCTCTCAACAGATGTAACGTGCATTGCTCCCCTACACAGCGGGTCTTTAGTAGTACTGGACTTGACATGCCAGCCACAATCCGATACCTTGACAACTAGGCTACTGCAGCCACGAAATTGTCTCTGAATCCACATTAGGTGAGATGCAATATATCGCTCCGCTGTGAGTTTTAATTCTACGAAATATTGCTTTTTCAAATATTTTAGTAGAGGAACTTCTCCTCTCCTCGCACTCCTCTGTTAGTATACTATAACGAGGCTCATCTGTGATTTTAACCTGGCTTGGGCAGTATAACTAAGCTTGGGAATTTCTATTGTGTTTGCAAGTGATTATTTATAAGGCATTTGTAGTAATTTGTTTAATTAAATGTGTTATTGCATTAATTGGAAGACATTTAGTGCAATTTTGGGAACTTGGTCTGGGCCTGTAGTTTTTTTTTTTTAATGCTTTTGAGATTACAACTGAATGAAGTTATCAAATGCAGTTCAATAAATTTTCGACTTCAAACTTGTCGTCACTGTATATGGCTCAACATTTTCTTGAAAAGTGACTTTTAAAGTGTCTTTAAAGACCCTTTTTGAAATCAAAAATATGCTACTTCACCTGAACTGGGAAGAGGTGGAATGAGACTTTGTTATTTTTGCTTGTAAATTATAAAGAGAAATACCCTCAGGATCTGAAGTTTGAAGCTTTTTCTAGGTCCTGTTTTTATGTTCATTGATTACTATCATGTACCTAGTGAGAGCATTTATTTTTCTTTTAAAGGGTAGGTATACTGTGTTATGCCAAAGTTTGTGAAATCTATTTTTAGTTTTAATGAACTGATATTTATAGGAATTCTGAGATGTGAAGTGTTCATTAGTGTAGTAGAAGTGGAAAAGGAAATAGTATTTGAGACCATGCTGCTGAAATTTAAAACTTCATCTAAATTTTCAATTTGAATTTTCTGGCATGTCATACTGTACAATTTTTTGAAATTTAATGCTGATTCAAGAGTTAAATATAGGCAGGTAAATTATTTGTTTTGAAATGAAAAATAACAGGATTATGATCACTACTAAATTCATTAATAGTAAAAACTTTAGTGTGGGTGTGAGCAAAATTAACTGCAAAGCCAATACCAATAATGGAATTTCTCTACCTTTTAAAATGTGTGGAAGTGTAAGTACAACAATAATGCTGATACTTCATCCAAATTATATAAGATATTCCTATTTGTGCAAGTCTTGCTTAGGTTCCAATGCAGATATTAAGCATGGAAAACTTGGAGGAGAAAGGCTTTGCAATTGTGAAAATTCTATCGAGCTTAGTAGTATTAATGGAGCCAAGCAGTGGCGCACACAAGGGGGGGTCCTGCGAGTCCAGATCCCCCCAAAGCCCTTGATTTTGTCCCGATTGATTATAATTCTAAGTACATAGTACGTAAAATTTAATTAAGTATTTGTTATTAATGATTAATTTTGTTAATTAATGCTAATTATTTATTCAATTATTTTTTTACTGTGTTTTGTTCCCAAAAATCGACAAAATCAAAAGGAGCACGATACAAGAATTGTGAACTTTCGACCCCGGACCCCCCCTTGAAAATTCCTGTGTGCGCCACTGGAGCCAAGCAAAGGTTTATAGATGAATGCAGCAGTAATTTTTGTGTTGCTACCTATAATTGTATGACAATCTTACTGTTTTTCAAAATAATGTGCAATTCAAGAAAAGACATGCTTGATGGAGTTTTTAATGAAAACAGCCGAGCTGCTTGCCTCTTTGGTGCATTAATCATTTATTCCTATGACAAGTGAAATTTAAAATATTAACATATTTATTTTAAAGGACAAAAAAAGTATTTCTAGACTGGCACAGGATGGGAATCATTTTACACCGACCATGCATCAACTAATAGGAGCTATTACTCTCAGCACTGTATAGACAAGCTAGAACTCTTCAAATATCAGGGAGAAAACACCCACTACTTTCACTGCCAGCCTCTGTTTAATCAACTGTTTTCAAGCTGCTCTCTACAGAATGGAAAAATTCTACCTAGTCATCTCTACCTCACAGAACAGATACAAAGTATGCTGTGATATTGTGGACGTAAGTAATGGAACTAATTAGATATAGGAGTGCTACACACCAAGTGCTGATTGGCACGATTAATGACTTGGAATCCAAGATGGCAACTATATGGTAACATATAGATGGTTCCTATGTGGTAACGAATGGTCATGAAAATAATTTTAAAGAACTATTTTGACATACACTTCAAATGAAGAATATAGGAACATACTGAAAACAACAAATACCAATAGTTAATGAATAAACATATAATAAAAGTTATATATACTAATAATTATATTGTAATATAATAAAAATCATAGTATAATAACTTAATATTACACAAATAAAATTATACATATTTATTGATAAATATAACAAAAAATTATAAATTATATATGATAATTCTATTTTTTATATTATAAGTGAAATATGTCCTTAAATTAATAACTAATTTTATAACGGCTGATAACTTGGCAATATACCAAAAACTGCGAGTTCCTGTAATGAGTTTCATTGAAAAAGGAACGTTGTTTAAAAATGCATTAAAATAAAGCAAAATAAAGAGGAAAAGCGCATTCACAGCAATTAAAAGCACAGGCCTCATAGTCTTAAAAAAAGTATCCTGGTTCTCACCAATATTAGAAATATTCATATTTGAAAATAGAACAAAATACAACAGAAGATGGATGCAGCTGGCTTGAAGAATAATTGCAACGTAAATGGTTAAATTTGAAAAGAAATCGAAAAAAAATAGTCTGAAATTAATAGGGATACTGTGGGAAAGAAGCAAAAATTTAATATACATTATTCCCATGGCAACCACATTGCCTCAAAAATATCAAGGTAACCATATTATAACGCTGTCAAACATCTTGATGAAAATAAACAACCTAGCACATAGCACTCCTATATCAAATTAGCGTCGAGAAAAGTCATTTTTAGCAAGCCGTGCAGTAAAAGTGGTCATGTTTAGTTTAAGAAACTCAAATGTCTCACATAAATTTATTTTTTCCTTGAATTTTCACACTAAATGGTTCATAAGACAAAGAATACTTGTGAAAAGTACAAAGCTCGTAAGCACTATGCTGCATCTTCAAAAATGGCACAATCCATAGAACATTGTTTATAGGGAAAATGACAATTTCATCCTTTAGTAATATACTTTTTAATTTTAATACTATTTGCAATCAATAATATTAGGACGACTCACACCACAACAGACAATAGAGCTTAACATGCACAGTGTAAATTTTAATGAAATGAAATAACAGACCACTTCTACACGAACTCATTTTCCATGCTGCTCACATGTTAACCCTTTCTTTTAGTATGAGATCTACACAATGTATAACATTTTAATTTGCAGAGGGCTAGACAGAACCTACAGGAGGGCCAGATTTGACTCCCTGCTCACAGTTTGCCCATCCCTGATCATTAGATGTCGCTCTTTGAAATAACTTTTTGATTTAAAAAACAAACAGAATTTCACTTTTTTTTCAAATCATGCTAA
Organism: Trichonephila clavipes; assembly: GCA_019973935.1. NCBI lineage: Eukaryota > Metazoa > Arthropoda > Arachnida > Araneae > Nephilidae > Trichonephila > Trichonephila clavipes. Next base: position 124,877 of record BMAU01001380.1, on the reverse strand, counting down.
ATTTTAGCTTTAAGAATAAACAAATTTAAAAGACAAATAAAAAGGATTTAATATCTAATATAAAGCAAATTTAATATTAAGAGAGCATATCCAATTAAAATATTCTGAAAGTGGTCCAATTATATAATATTATGAAGTTTATTAAAAAAGTTCATAAAATATTTTCATCTATAATTTTGATATTTACACGATGATTTTTAAAGTTATGTCATACACTTTCTATGGGTATTAGCTATAAGCTTAAAGGAGCTAAAACAAAAAAAGGTGGTAAAAACAAGTTTCATATATATATATATATATATTTTTTAATTTTAAACGGCTATCATTGTTTCTGATTCTTACAAATGTTTTCAAAGCATAATTAGCATAGATTTAATTAAATAAAAATGATTACAGAATTTTTATAATAGCAAATGACAAAAAGGATACTTATTTTCAAGTGTATATATTTAAAAGAGTTATCAATATTTTTTCTCCCAATACATCATTGAAACTGTTTTTATTGTTTACCTTGCAATAAGTAAAAGCACTAATTTTAGAGAATCATTTCCCCCTCCTTTAGCTCAATACACTAGTAATATTCTGTGAATATATAACATCAGCTTATTGTAAACAAAATAAGATGCAACTAATTTCAGGCATAATAACAATTAAATTCTCGAGCTGGAAAAGAATTTGACCTACAGCTTATCCCAAGAAAGTGAATTTACAGTGAATAGTATGCAATCTAAAATTATAATCAAAGACAATGCTCCAATGAATGCTCTATTTTCAATTGGAATACAGATACAATGAAACTAAAAATAAGTGATTTAAAGTACTAATACCAGGGTTGCTTTTATAATAAAAAATTAAACAGCTACATTGTTGACAATTGTCCATTTTCAACCATAGTTTCATTTATATGATGCAACAAAAGATCACCACTCCAAATTCTTACTATACTAACAAAACATTTTATATTTATGAGTAAGAAATGAATTCTTATATGAAACCAATGTGTGTGTATCAGATAGTATTCTAGTATTAAAAATTACTTGAAATGCTTCAAATATTTTCAAATCAGTATGAAACTATTACAGGATCAAGTTTTTAGTCAGAAAAACAGTTTTCTTAAATTTTTTCAGCTATACATATCAAGTACAAAACATTCTTTTACATATTGAGTTCACATACAAAAAACTATTTGAAAATATATTTTCTTCATGTATCTCATAACATTCTATAATGAGAATGTTATAATTCGAGATTGTCTCGTAATTCTTAAATGAGTAACAAATAGTTATCAGTCTTAAAAAGTGCTTCTGAATCATTATTTGAACATGCAATGAAATGGATGATAAAACGGTCTTGTAAAAGAAAACCCCAAACAGCAAATAATGTTCAATGATTAACACATAGTATTGTAGATATATGGCATACATCGTAAATTCACATGAACTACAGAATATTTCAGAATAACTTCATTTACTTTTTAAAATGTATCTCACAAACCTATTGAATTTAAAACAAAAAATATAGAGGATAAAAATATTTTAAAAAATAATCTTCAATCTAAGATTAACACCTAGGATTTTTATAATTCAACAAATCAAATTACTCGTCTCAAATGTATTTTCTACAATTTTTGTATCTTTGGCCTAATAAAGAACTATAGAAGTCTAATCCCAGATTATAATTCATAGTCGTTTACCTAGTAAATATTAACAAAAGAATGTAAATATTTCAAAAATGAAATTTTAAAAAAATTTCCCAAAGGTTTTTTGTATATTCAGACAGAATGCAACTTAATATATCCCCCCCCAGGTAATAATTAACACTTAACTCAGTGGCACGACAGCGCCCATGAGGGCCAAGGCCTATTGTGCCCAACTCAGCAGACACAACCTTGGGCCCTAAGGTGCATGAGCAGATGATCCAGTCAGGTGGTCAGTCTGACGCAAAGCCCCCAGTGTTAAGTTCCCAAGCAAGCTTGGTACTCACTTGTCGACCCACTTATGGGGAAAAAAATGTTGCTTAACAAATGCATTGGATGGCACGGAAGACGACATCCTGTGGGTAAATGGTGACTCCTACACCAATTCCTGAAGTCAGCAGTAACAATGTGAGTGACGAATCTCTCTCGTTTTCGAAACATGTCGCTGACAGTTGGAATAATGTGAATGTATTTAAAAGTTTTTAGTACTGGTAAAATAAATAAATTAACTTATTATTTCTCAATTAAATTTTTTTAAAGGCTTCTTAAGTATCATATATCGATGAACCTTTTACACAATTTTTTAAATTTTTTTCTCAAAAACGTGTAGAGAATTGGCGGTGCAGCTTAGAATCAATGACAAGTTTTTCCACAAAAATATGTTGAGAACTTGGGATGAAGCTTAGAACTGAAGGGGGCTTAGATTCAAGTAAAATACGGTAACTCAGGTTTAATCTTTTTAAAATCATAAAACACTGTTTTCAATTAAATGTAGGGTGAGTGAGTGAATATTAACGTAGCACTGTTCAGCTACATGAGAGCTTTTGGCGACGAACCTTGTAATTTTGAACCGTGGTCAAGTGACAAGGACAACACCTGAGCTGTGGCACCCCCTTCTCCTATTGATTGATTGATTGAATATTAACGTCGCACTGTTCAGCTACACGAGGGCTTTTGGCGACGGACCACGTAATTTTGAACCATGGTCAAGTGACGTGGACGACACGAGCTGGCACCCCCCTCTCCTAACTACCACACCACACCAACGGGAGGACGTTTCAGCTCTCGACAGATTTAACGTGCATCGCTGCCCTACACGGCGGGTCTTTAGTGGTACTGGGCTCGAACCCGTGACAAAGCAAGCCACGGTCCGATACCTATACCACTCTGCTACCGCGGCCACGGTCCGATACCTATACCACTGCTACCGCGGCCACCCCCTTCTCCTAACTACCACACCAACAGGAGGATGTTTGAACTTCAGACAGATTTAACGTTCATCGCTTCCCTACATGGCGGGTCTTTAGTGGTACTGGGCTCAAACTCGTGACACACCAGCCACAATCCGAGATCTTGACCATTAGGCTACTGTAGCCCTCAATTAAATGTAAGAAGTGTTAAAGCTGCTAGAGAAATTTTTAGTACCAGAATTCAATTTTTTTTCATTCACTGTCAAAATGATGAAATTTAAAGACATTTTAATATGAGCATTAAAACATTTATTATCAGAAAGAAATAAGTAACTTAATCTTTTCTTGGCTTGTTCTTTTACAATGATTATTTTGAAGATAAGAGTTTACACGCACATACATTTTTTAAAATTCATTTTAATTTCAATTTTTATTCATATAAAATTAATTTTCATACATATCTGGTTCAATTTTTTAGAAATGTGTGACTTTTTATCTTAAATTACTGACATTTGCATTTCATTCAGTTTATATATCTCTTGACATTTATTCCTGAACATGGGGGAAAATTAAATCCAAGAAATATCTTTTTATGTGCCTCCCTCCCCAAGTATCAAAACCTAACATTTCTTGGACAGTACCAATAAACATATATATCAATAGATTATCTGTGGATTTAACTCTGATAATATTTATCATTTTTTATACATATTTTTTTCATACATAGCAATATTTTAAAATTACAAGCAAATTTCAACATTTTTTTTTTTCTAAATTTGTATTTCCACGAAACTAAGAAATTTTGAATTAAACAGAAAAAAGATGCAATTTAGGGATTAAGCTAATATGCATTTAAGTATTACTCTAAAATACTAATATTGGGATATTCATAATTCTGTTAATTATACAGCACATTCTCTACTACACTAAAATAAACTCTTCAATTTCTTCCCATTTTGCACAAATATTTTACATTACTTCAGATATATAAATTGAATACTTTCCTTCCAATGCTATAAGGATGTTAATAGTTTTCTAAGGGAAAGAACTTAAGAAAAAGACCTTTTATTTTTCTCAACTAACTACGACAGTGATTCTCAACCACTGTGCCGCCAAATTTCGCAAATATATAATAATGTTATTATTAAATTATATCATTTAAAAAGAAAAATATTTTTAACATGAATATATATTTAAATCCACAAAAAAATAAATTATTTTATTATTATTTGCTTTGCAACGCGTTTTTTCTTAGTGCCAAATTATGATGAAGCGGCATGCATAGCAATAGGAATATGTCTCAAGTCGGCGCACACTTGCCACTTCTGCGTACAAAACGTGTTGTTTTAGTGATAGTTGGGATTCACAAGGTGTTGCATAGTAGTTACTGCACCTTTCTTTCGTTAAAATTGGCAAATGTATGTGATTAATTTATTTGCATGTAGTAATATTTTGCATTAATTTATTTGCAGATCCTTCTGAAAATGGATAAATGGTTAAAAAGAAGAAAGTTCAATGATGATAATAGTGATAATGATAACGTTAGGGACCAAGTTAATGAGCCAACCCCAGGCACAAGTAAAAATACTTCTTGCTCAAAAAAATACGTTGTCCATCGGAAATATGATGATTTTTTGAAATTTGGATTTACCTCTACAATGGAAAATGACATAGTTGTTCCCGAGTGTGTGATATGTGGTTTTAAATTATCAAATAGTGCTATGGTTCCTAGCAAACTCCAACGTCACTTGGTGACTAATCATCCTTCGCTTTCAACAAAAGATAAAAGCTACTTTGAAAGGTCTTTATCATCAAAAATTAAGCAAGTAAAAGTTTTTGAAAACAAGTATGTGTGTCTGAAAAGGCTCAGGTAGCTTCTTCGAAATAGCTGAATTGATTGCTGTTAACTTAAAACCTCACAATTTGGCTGAAGAAATTATATTACCTGCTTGTCGCAAAATTGTAAAAACAATGATTGGTGGATCAGCTGATATTGATATTTGCAAAATACCACTTTCAAACGATACAATCCATCGCAGAATTAAAGATATGTCAGAAAATATTGAGCAAAATACTGCAAAAAACTCTTGCAAATTCGAATTTTGCCTCTACAAGTCGACGAAACAACAGATATTACAGGAAATGCTCAATTAATTGCATTCGTTAGATTTATTCACGAAAAATGATATAATTAATCAATTTTTATGTTGTCGGGAGTTACCTGATTTTACAACTGGTAAACATATTTTTCAAGTAATTAGTTCATATTTAGAAGAAATTAAAGTTTCTTGGAAGTCATGTATTGGCATTTGCACAGAGATGGTGCTTCAGCTATGACTGGACATCTAAAAGGATTTGTAGCACATGTTAAAGAACTGAATGAGGATATATTAGTTACCCATTGTTTTTTTTTTTGCATCGAGAAGCACTTGTTACAAAAATTTTTGCCATCAGATTTGAAAATAGTTCTGGAACAATGTGTTAAAATGGTTAATTATATCAAATCAAGACCATTAAAAAGTAGATTAGTAAATTATGCCAAGCTATGGAAGCCAAGTACGAATCCTTGTTACTCCATACAGAAGTAAGATGGTTGTCCAGAGGAAAAGTTATATCTCGTGTGCTGAAATTAAAAGACGAAATGAAAATATTTTTTGAACAAAATAAAAATTATGAATTTGTTCATTTGTTAGAAGACAAAATATGGTGTACTAAACTGGCTTACTTTTCAGACATTTTTGTTATTTTTAACAACATCAATTCAAGTATGCAAGGGCCTAATGAAAATATCTTAAACTCAACCGATAAGCTGGTGGGATTCAAAAAACAAATAACTTTATGGAAAAATAAAGCTCAGGAAGGCAATTTAGAAAAGTTTGAGTCAGTCCCTAAAGACAGTTATAAAACTATTAAATTAATTGTTGTTGATCATTTGACAACATTAGAGAGAATTATTCATTATTTCCCAAAATTAGATATTAAGAAATTTGATTGGGTTCGTAATCCATTTCTCATATAACGTATATACTTCTGTATTTGACTTAACTTTGAATGAAGAGGAAGAACTCATTTTGCTTTCCAATAATCGAGATTTAATTTTAAAACATTCAGAAGAATCAATTCATTTTGGATTGACATCAGATGCGATTATCCAATGATAGCCAAAAAAGCTTTAAACATATTATTACAATTTTCCACATCTTATTTGTGTGAATTCGGATTTTCAGCATTAGCCAACATTAAAACTAAAAAAGATCAAGATTGTTAAATGTAGAAGACGATATGAGAGTAGCATTGTCATTTTTACGACCAAATATAAATGAAATTATCAAAAAAACATCAAGCTCAAATTTCGCATTAAAAATATTTTTATTATTAGCTTGTAATTAATCCCTTAATAAACGTTTAGTTATTATTGTAGTATAAATTAGTTTTTTTATTTCGTATATTTAAAATTTTTGTCATAAACTATTTATGCAGTGTGTTGTAGTAAGTAAATAATTTTTATCTTTTTCTTTGTGTGCCGCCAAATTTTGAAATCGTTAAATATGTGCCACAACAAAAAAAAGGTTGAGAATCACTGAACTACGAAACAGTGTTACAGCCATTCCTTTAAGCATCTCTCTTGTCTAGAATAACTTTTGATCAATAGGAAGATGATTTAATAAAGTTCAAAAAATTTTAAAATTAAGGAGCTTATAAGAATGTACACAATGGATTTTTACAACTAAAATTAGTCCAATAAAATTTATAAAATTTCTAGTTTAGAGAAATTGCAGCACAAAATTTTTTAGTTTTATAGAATTATGAATAAATGTTAAAACTAAAGAAATTTTAACATCAACATTAAATTTAAGAGCTACAGGCGTATATTACAGAATCTGTCAAAATAAACAATAAACTAAAATTTATAAATATATAAACATAATTTTTAATAAAACAAATAACTGCAAACTACACATGTACATATTTCATAATTAACTCAGTGACGCAACAGCCCAGTAGGGCAAAGGCCAACTGTGCCAATATTCAGTATACATGACCTTGGACCCTGAGATGCATGAGCAGATGTTCCAATCAGGTGGTCGGTCTGACACAATTGATTGATTGAATATTAACGTCACACTGTTTAGCTACACAAGGGCTTTTGGTGACGGATCACGTAATTTTGAACCATGGTCAAATGACGTGGATGACATCCGAGCTGGCACCCCTTTTCCTAACTACCACACCAACGGGAGGACATTTCAGCTGTCGACAGATTTAGCGTGCATCGCTGGCCTACACGGCGGGTCTTTAGTGGTACCAGGCTCGAACTCGTGACAAGGCAAGCCACGATCCAATACTTATACCACTCGGCTACCATGGCCACCCGTATGACACAAAAACCCAGTGTTAAGTTCCCAAGAAAGCTTGATACTCATTTATCGACCCACTGAAAGGCTGAGTCGACCTTGCCCAGCCCGAGGTTTGAACCTCGGATATGTGGTGTAGGAGGGCAATGCACTACCATTCAGTCACTGGGCTTCATATTTCATAATTATTCAATAATTAATTGATTTCCTTCCAGCACTTTACTTTGACAATGCTTATAAATTGAAATGTGGTCTTATTACAAAAACAGCATGTATTCACTGTACTTGATTGCTTTTCATTATTTAGAATTTGTAATGTCCCCAAAAGACGGATGATTTTTTTTTGGTAATTCATTCTATTGTTCTTTTGAAGAATATTAGCTATACGATTAAATTCAAGTGTTTCAGTTTTTCGTTAATTCTTTCCAATTACACTGAACAGTATGTCAAGGTAGCTTTACAGATTTTTTTATGATTTGGTACAGAAGGGGGAAATGACTGATACAGAGGTGTTTCGATAAAGGATTGATTACAGCAGATGCTGAATGTAGTCTACAACAATGCTATGCATTTAGTTGAAAAGAAATCAACTGGTGGATATAATACAATGAATAAAAAGTTTTCCCACTCAAAAAAAAAAACCAATCTTGTAAAATGATAAATACAAAATCAGCTCAGTTCTCCATTCAAAACTACAATGGTCTGTCAGCATTTTGGCAACTTTTCATACCCCTCTGCAAAGAACTGGGCGTGTGCAAGTCCAGAAAGCTATCGACCTCATTTATTATCTCGTCATTTGAATGGAAGATTGTACCATCAAGATGCAGCTGCAGATCTAAAACAGACAGTAATCTGATGTTGCATTAAATCCCACGGTTGAATCCTAGAGGACCCACTTTTGGTCGCCAAATTTTGAGCGATAAAGGTTACAATATGGTAACCCTTCCATTTCATCGAAAAAATTTGTTTTCAAATCACCTAAAAATGGCAACCCTAAAAAACAACGTTTTTCGCCTTTTCCGAAAAAAAAAAACGTCATTTTGACATTTGACTTCGCTTTGAGAAAGTCTGCTCTCCACCGGTTGTTGTTAAGAATGGCGTGTGAAAGGAAATTAATTGAAAGTGAGGCTACGTACAGGTTTCTTTGTGCTCCTGGGCACAAAGGGGAAGAAAGAGACATTAGAATGGTGTATGAAAGCTAATTTAATTGCTTCTCGTTATGAATGTCCGAGGTTTAAAAAATATGCGTTTGTAAGAACAAAGGGAACGGTTGACGGCTACGAATGTGCAGCAACCAGTCGAAAGATAATCGCCACGACGTTGTTTTGGAGAAAGGGCATTAATTTATCTTGCGTTTGACCAGATATTGGTTTGGCAAGAATGTTGGTGGGTGACAATTTTCTTCCTTGCATCCATCGCAAGGGAACATTGACGAAATGCAAGCGTAAGGTAAGTGCCTTTAAAATTTTTTAAAATGATTGATTTCCATGTATTTCTTTTTTATATTTGCGAAACGCCCCTTTCGTCCTTTTTTAAAAATGTAAATCATGTTGTACACACTGGTTTTAGAATGCTTTTTAAAATGAATTTCATTGCTTTCTCCATTTTTTTCTTTATATAATGATTAATTTAATGTATTTATTCGTTTTCATCTTTGCGAAACGCCCATTTTCATCCTCCGCTGACGCATGCGCTTCCCAAGAGTTTTTCTGACGCCTGAAAACCTTCAATTTGGCGCTTTTTGGCGAGAAAAGTTTGGCGCCAAAAACAGCAGTGGGTCCTCCTAGGATTTTACCAAATCCCACTCCAGCATGTAGAAAGTACAGCTAGTCATTGCATTAACATGTTGTTGGGTGTTATTTTGATGAAAGAGAACATCCTTCCTTGTGAACTCTTTTTTTTTCATTTTTAGTGAATGTCATTGCTAACTTTGATTAGCATATTGCTCTGTATTGTACTGTTGATATTCTGCCCGCTTTTCAGGTACTCCTCATAGATAATTCCATGACCATCTCACCAGGATACAGAGAAACGTGACGCCCGAATGGTATAGTGGTTAGCGACGCTGACTGCTGTGCCGTAGGGCCTGGGTTTGAATCCAGGAGAAGACATGGATGTTTGTAAATGTATAGTGCCTTTGCGGCACGGGGTACTCTATAAACAGCCACAAGTCCTCTCGGGAGGTTGGTGGCAGGGAATGAGAGGTGGGAAGTCCCTGACCCTCACCAGGGTGTTCTTCCTCAAAACTGGGGTGGAACCGAGCTAAATCATATTGTCACCTGTATGGTACTCAAAGCTATGGCAAATAAAAGGTGTACATCTAGCCCTTGCCACAATGAATTTTGTGGGCCTTGATCTGACTATGTCAGACAGGTGGCATTAGCAACAACAGAGAGGCGTCCTGGTGGGATTGTTAGTTAGTGCTCGTTTTGTAACACAGCCTGCTGACCACCCTCCTTTATGGCTTGCATTGTTGTAGTATGCACCCATTTTTCATCAAAGGTCACAATTCCATTCAGAATGCTCTTTTTCATTTGATCTCTGAGCAAAGCCAAACAGGCCGCTTTTGTGTTCAGCAATCAATTCTTGAGGCATCCAGTGGTTAAACTTAAACTTTAGATTTATGCATTTTAGAGTATTAATTTTTTTTTTGACAAACGTCAAGCACTAATGCAATAATTTGTATTGAAACATTTCTGTCTTGATCAATGATTAGCTTTAACTGGTCACAATCAACTTCAATGGGAAGGCCAGAATGCTCAAAATTCCAACTTTAAAACTTTTGAAACCAAACTTTTACTGTATCGTAAGAAACAGACAATCATTCAAGATTATAATTGCTTACATAATTCTTTTATTAGGAAATATTACTTACCAGAAGTCTTAGCTCCACTTACACTGACAGGGGAGTTAAAGTCTAGACCAGCAAACTGTATAAAGAAAAAAAATTCAAGATTAATGTGTAGTTATTAAAACTTCTTCAGCAAAACAAAAAAATTACTCATTTTCAGTTAATGGTACTAACAATTTGGTTAACACAATTAAATGCAAAAGAGCAGTTATTTTGGGTTACTTAAAACTTTCTAAGCATTTGCATTTTTAAGTATATATACAAACAAATAGATTACAATGTACACAAAGGCACAATTCCTAAACACAGATTTCGATTAAAAGTATTTAAAAATATTCCGAAATTAAATAGTGCAATTTCCACATAACTATTTATAAAATGATATTTGAAAACTTACTTCAAGAATAAAAAAAAAAAAAAAAAAAATTGAAGTAATGCAGTAATTACAAAGTATACAATACCACTAACTTATATATATATATAATTACATCTAACTTATTTATACATTCATTGGAATTATAAGTACAAAACAGTAATGCTTTTAAAAATTATAGTTTAAAAAAACTAAAAACACGCTTGTTTTATTGAACTAAGTAAAAAAATAATTCTTAATATAAGAATAAAATGATTAACGAGAAAATTAATGTAATTGTGGTAAAAGCGTGGAGTCTTTGTACTACATTTTTACATTAACTTAGCATTTTGGAATAGAACTAGTAAGAAATTACAATTGATATAGAGCACCCCCAAGCTTTTACCCCAATGACATTAATTTTCTCATTAATCATTTCATTCTTATATTAAGAATTAGTTTTTTACATTTTAGTTCAATTAAACATAAAAGCGTGTTTTTTTAGTTTTTTTTATATAAACTATAACTTATTTTTCATTTTTTAGATCAATCTACAATAAAAGCATGCATTTTTAGTTTTTTAAACTGTCATTTATTGATTAATGAATTAATGTGTCATTTTTTTAGAATCTGGAATACCCAATAGCATCCTATTAGTGCATTGATACGGCATGGTTTATAAAATGTAGGATCAGCCAACTGAAGGAAATCTGGAAGAGTTAAGTTTGAAATATTTTGTGTGAAAGTGTTAAGTCAATGATATTTTTCCCTAAAAAGAGCTCAACATTCTCTCTGAAACTTGCATCAGTATTAGACAAAAAAGTACACTTTTTGAATCGAAGAGTTTGCAAGAAATTATTTAATCCGATGAGACCTCCAAATCAATTCTCGGCTGTTTTTGTAAAATGAAACAATGAATGATGCTTCATTCCAAAAATCCAACAAGAGAATTTAGAAAAATAGACTATGTCCGAATTTAGCGGTTAGAACAGCGCTTCTCAAACTTTCCATATTTGCAACCCAATTTTCAGTCATAATTTTCATTGCGCCACCCTCGTACAATAACAATGTACTTCAATGCTATGCAATAACAATGTACTTCAATGCTAAAGCTACAATGTTACTTTAATATTATAAAATGCACATATTATCAATATATCTATATATATAAAGGAGAAAAGCGACTCACTCACTCACTGACTAATCACGATATCTCCGGAACTATTAAACCTACAGATTTGAAATTTAGAAGGTAGGTTCCCTTCATGGAGTAGACGTAAGCTAAGAACGGATTTTGCAAAGATGGAACCCCAAGGGGTGTTACGGGGGTTTAAGTGGCGTTATAGATAATTATTTCCATTATTAAACTATTAGATGTACAGTCGTGAGAAACTTGGTACACAGATTTCTTTCATAAAGTAGAGATTCCCTACATGATGATTTTTACAAAAATCGACCTCCAAGGGGCGTTGAGGGCGCTTAAGGGGCGTTAAACATAATTATTTCCATTTTTAAACTATTAGACGTACAGTCTTGAAATTTGGTAAGCGGATTCCCTTCATAGAGTAGAGATCCGCTACAAAATGAGTTGTCTAAATTGACTCCCAAGTGGCGTTATAGGCAATTAACTCCTTTTTTAAACTATTAGACGTAAAATCTTGAAATTGAGTAAAAAGATTCCATTCATTGAGTAGAGATACGCTATAAGATGGGTTTTGTGAAAATTGCTTCCTAAGTGGCGTTGCGGAGCTTAAGGGCGTTATACACAATTATTTCCATTTTTAAAGTATTTGACGTACAGTATTGAAATTTGATAAGCGGATTCCTTTCATAGAGTACAGATCCGCTACAAAATGGGTTTTGTGAAAATCGGCCCCAAGTGGCGTTGTCGTGAATTAAGGGGCGTTATAGGCAATTAACTCCTTTTTTAAACTATTAGACGTAAAATCTTGAAATTGAGTAAGCAGATTCCATTCATTAAGTAGAGTTCTGCGATAAGATGGGTTTGGGGAAAATCGCTTCCTAAGTGGCCTTTTAATTATTTCACTTTTTAAACTATTAGACGTACAGTCTTAAAATTTGGCAAGCTGATTCCTTTCATGGTGCAGAGATCCGCTACCAAATAGTTTTGGGGAAAATTGATCCCCAAGGGTCACTGAGGGGGGGATTAAGGGGCGTACTAGATAAATATTGCCGCTTTTCAACTAATAGACCCACCTGCTTGAAAATAAGAAGGTATGTTCCGTTCATGGAATAGAGTTCCCTTTACAAAGAATTTTTCGAAAAAGGACCCCCGAGGGAGTGGGGTTGCAAGGGATTAAGGCGTGTTATAGAAAAATTCCCGTTTTTGAATTTAACCCATTTACTTGAAATTTGTTGAGCACGTTTCTTTATAATTGAATAGAGTTCCACTAAGAATGGATTTTACGGAAATCAACTCCAGGGGGAAGCGGGGTGAGTTATTGGGGCGTATTGATAGACAAAATTCCCGTTTTCGAACTGCTAAGACTATAATAAAATTTGGTTTGCATGCTTTTGTTGAATCGAATCCGCTAAGAATGCTCTAAAGGAGATATTGATGGTAAAAATTCCGTTTTTGCTCTGTTAGATTTAGACTTGAAATTTAGCACACATATTTATTTTATGGAGTAGAGATCCACTGAAAGTTGCTTTGGTGGAAATCAACTTGATTATTAGGTTAAGTGGGTGCAAAAAATCTTTCGGTTGAATCCTAGGTTTTGGAAATTTTTGTCAACTTGAACCTTTCCATTTCATCAAAAATTTGGATTTTCAAATCACCGAAAAAAATGGCAACCCTAAAATGCAACATTTCGCCTTTTCCGACATTTTGACTTTTAGTTATAAATACTTTAAAGTGAGGCTTAGGTTTCTTTGTGCTCCTGGGCACATAGGGGATATTTGAAAGCTAATTTGTCCGTTTTATGTACAAAAAAATCAAATGCGTTTGCAAAGGCAAGAGTTACAGCTAAAATATATGTGAGAAAGGGCACTTTTTTAAACTTGCTATAACTATTATCTTGCGTTTGACGAGATATTGGTTTGACAAGAGCATGAATGAGTTTATGAATGACTTGAATTAATAAGAATATGACAAAGTAATAAGACACATGTAAACAGAATATATTTTGCATCCATATCAACCAACAGATCATGACGAAATGCAAGCGTAAGGTAAGTGCTTTTTAACATTTTTAAAATTGATTTCATGTATTTCTTCGATTTTATCGTGTAAATCATGTTGTACACACTGGTTTTAGAATACTTTTTAAAATGAATTTCATTGCTTTCTCCGTTTTTTTTTTTTTTTATTATGATTAATTTAATGTCTTTATTCGATTTCATCTTTGCGATTTCATCCCCCCTCCTCCCCCTTCTGACGCATGCGCTTCCCAAGAGTTTTCGTCATTGACGCCTTTTGAAAACCTTCAATTTGGCGCTTTTTAGCGAAAAATTTTTGGCGCCAAAAACAGCAGTGGGTCCTCCTAATTTTACCGTTACAGCTATAAATATATTTTTCAATATAATCGAATTCTTAATGCTAGATATCAATATTTATACTATATGTAAACAGTATCCATTTATACAACATCGTGAAATACCCAGTGAAGCGGGTGGGTAGCGACTAGTGTATTATATTTTGTATATGACAAGCCATGGAAAAAAAGTCACTAGTAATTACTAAACTTCCTTTTAATTTAGTATTGATAAATCAATTACATACTAGCAACACTAACACATTTATAAGTATCATATCAGTGTGATCAGTTATTTTATATATCGGAATGAGTTTTGTTTTACTTCCTTTCGGTAAATTAATAACTGTTTAAATCGCTTATTTTGAACATTTTGATATGCTGGCGACCAGCTAAGACCGTCAACACCAGATTTTTCTTCCGTGACGTCATTTTTTGAAACATGGGTTTTAGGCGCCATTTGGTGAAAAAAATGGCGCCAAAAACTGCAGTGTGCCAGGCTAGGATTTTACCAATTGTTACATATAAGTGAAACTTATAAAAGCATGTTAAAATTAGAAGAAAATTGTAGAGTTTAATCCTCTAATGCCGCTTCATATTGGCCAATATAATTTTAATTTAACTTTATTTTTACAAAAATAGTTAACTATAAAATCTCAATTTATCAAGTAATTATAATTTTAGTGCAAGGTTTGTTGAAACTAATTTTAATATATTTAGTAACTGCCTTTGGATTACACAAATAATGACTTAACACTTGGTGAGCAATAAAAGTAATGAAGCTTACAAACAGTCATAAAATGTACTCTTGTATAACAGTTCATAAGATTTTCTTCAAATTCCTTCATGTTATAAGAAAATTTTTAACATTCTTAAATGATACTTTATAACTTAAAGACAATATACATTTAGTTTTATTAAAATGTTTCCATGTCAACTACTTTAAGTTTACATTTATGCTTCTAACAGTACATCATTAAAAGAATTGCACATGTAAAAAACAATGACTCACTAAGCCAAAAAAAGTTTATAATGAAACATCTAAAAATGTCATGTAGATCAAAAATAATTTTATTGCTTACATAATAAATTCAATCAATGTTTAATCATAATATACTACAAATTTTAACACATTAATTGAAATGGTACTGGAAGTAAATGTCTCCAAGATTGTAATTCATACTGCAATCAAATCATGTCAATACTGTTTGATAAAAAAATTATCAAAAAATTAAAGGAATTATGGAATAATATATGGTAATTTTTAGTTAAAATATACATATTATGTTCAGTAGAAAAAAATTTAGATTAACATCCATTCAGAAAGTGTTATGCAAATGTAATGATACACTGATATATAATAAGGGTTATAAAATAAAAATTTCCCCCAAAAATGTGCCTTTCATTTAAATGTAACAAAATTACGAACTTAGACTAAAACAAGGTATGCAATGTCTTCCAAAACAGTAACTTCTAGAAAATTGTCCAAGAACAGATTTAAAAGAAAAAACAAATAGTAGGCATTATAGGAGACATTTACATGCAAACCGTTTCCTACTCAATTTTTAGAAATACCCAAAACCGTTATAAAATTTGGAAAACACGAGTATTCTACTAAAATAAAATATGAAAGCACCTCCTTTAACTAGGTATAAAACAGTTTCTCCAAACTGACATCTCCAAACTGACATATCTTCACAAGAACAGAAGAAAAAAAAAAATTACATAACTATTCCATTGTGTTATTCTTGGTATTTTTCCCTTCTTGGGATAAATCATTAAAAACTTCAAACGATTTAAACATCCAAAATCTATTCCAGCGAATAACTTTTAATTGAAAAAAATTAAAATAGGACGGGAATTTCCTGGAATTATTTTCAGATAAAGCTTTTCTTTAATTATGACGAAGGACGATTATACCCGACAAGTAACTTATTTCAATTCTTACCTGCTGTTCTAGACCCTTTCCATTTTCATTGGATTCATTAATCATATTACACTATAAGAGAAATTTTGTGACAATTTACGTCCGACTGTGAAATAATTATAAAGAAATAATTTAATACTTTTTTGAAGTAAGTTGTAAAACATGAAGGTACCCACGACTTTCAATATAAAAGCTGTAACGTCAGGAATTAGTCACGCTCTCACTTCAGTTCGCGACTATTATGTATTACGTTTAGGAAAAATGAACCACAGTAATTTTTTTCAAGTTAAAAAGGGCTTATCGTGCCACGTCTAGATAACCACATTTTAACCTCCATTATAACAATTCAAAATAAGCTATTTTGTAAGTGACTTTTATATAATAATTTTATGTGTTTGAATTTCCCATATTCTTTTAGAATGTATTACTTACAATGCAAAACACAGAAAAACAAGTACATGAAAAAAAAAATCCTAGTGAAAACTAGCAATCAATTAACATGTTCTCCAGTTAAGGTAAACAATTGTAAAATGTAATAAATATTCAAGAGCTTCAAAATGGTCATATATTTCTCAAGATCCATACATTTTAAGTAACAATTCTTTTGAAAACTAATATTTTAGTACACAACTTTTGGTCCAGCAAAAAGAATTCAGAGTATTACTATTCTCCAACATTAGAAAGAAGGTAAAAGAATAAAAAATGTTTATTCCACACATAAATAGATAGATTAAAATGAAAATCGTTGTAAAACCATATTTTGAAGGTGAAGAGAGTCAAAATGAAGTGGCTCAAACAAACCACGTAAGGAAACAATCTCTTATTCTCAGTTTGAATCGAAAGAAAAGGAAAAATAACATGATGTTAATAAGTTGTTCTCAAAATTTTGTACAAAAGTCTCAGTTTAAATCTTAAACTGCTTGAAGTAGTCTTGACTTTCGTTCATATTTTTTAAGAAAAGTCATTCTTTAGCTTTAGTATTTGTGGAGATGGAAAGTGGAAAGGCGAGCTAAAAAAATTGCACTGAATTCGAGGACATAAAGCGATATTTTTTTTAAACGGTTGTAATCATATTATATTTGTTCCCTACTACTAAATCCAAATATTTATAACTCAAATGATTATTAATTTCCGCTCATAAAACTATTAATATTCGTATCATTATAATTCGTATTCCGAACGATAACTAGCTTTTTGTTCTGAAAATTGTTATTGTTTGTACTCAGACAATTGTATTCCGAAGGATTAGAAATTTCTTCTTTTAAAGTTGTCATTAATCGTACCTAAATAAATAAGGAGCATTAGTATATATTCTGAATCTGTATTAGCAATTATTTATCCTGTGAGAGAAAGAAATTTCAGTTCTTTTAGATGCATTGCTCTTACCACTTTATGTTTGAACTTTGCTTTAACATGTTCTTTAAATAAATCACCTGCTATCTTACAATTTAATTAAATTAAAAGGGTGTGAAAAAAACCTCAAATATATTTAAATGACCTTAATACTACAGAGTTACTACTTATATAAACATTTTGATTGTTTTGCACGTCTAAAAGAAAAAAATTAGTCCGTTATATATATCATGTTTTGGAGAAATTCTTGGATTGACAGGAGAAATGCAACGGGCAGCCGTTTGTCCTATTACATTTTATTTTAATATTCAGTAAAGAAGTCTGCACACACACACACACTCCAAGCCATGACAAAAACGAGAGCTCTCTCAGCCTTGATCAGCAGCGAGTGAGTCCTTAGAACACGTGTCTTCTTTAAGTCCGGTGAAAGTAGAAGTCGAAGTTCTTATGAAGGGTTGAGTTGTCCTGGTAGGAAGCTTACCCAACTGACACTTGTGGGGCTGGGGATTCATCACACACACACGCGCGCGCGCACACACACACACACACACACACACACATATATATATATATATATATATATATAACTATGTTTCGGATCCCAACCATGGCAAGCACAGAAGTAAAAGTAAATGTTTCGTAATTTTATAGTAAAACATTAAAAATATAGTGCAAATTAGTTTATATGTAATACATTAGTTCAAATAAAAATTACCCTCGATTAAAAAAATATTATTACAATTTATAGACAACAGTTGCTTCCCTTTTAAATATATAATTCATTTAAAAAAAATTTATGATCACAAGAAAAACTCTTTTTTCTAAGTTTGAAGTTTTTGTAGTAGAAAAATATTCCTCAATCTTCTTTGATATACTTAGATACATGTACCCCGTATTCTCCATCACACTCCAAGAGGATTTTAATGTTTTAGAAGAGAAATTCTTCACTTAAGTCTATGGCTATTTTCGTTAAGGCTTTCAAGTAATTTGAAAGTATTGATCTTAGGTTTATATAATACCTTGTCATAAAAAATATTTCAAATAAATTTAAATTTATTTTTTGAATGATTACAAGAAGATGAGATTAAATCAGAAAATGAGAAGAAAAAAAATTCTTATAAATCAATTTTATAGATATTTCTTGTTTGTCTTTTAATATACCCCAAATTTGTTTTTCAAACTTTTTATGTTTTTTAACTCGAACATCACAAATATACCGAGTATTAGTGTCATTTTTAAATCACAAGTTGTTGAATATTAAATTATACTTTTTAAAGAATAGTATTATTTGATATATCATTATTGCGTCATTTACAAACTTTCATTACAAATTTAGTTCTACCTGAAGATCTGAATTTTCAGTTTTAGTTGCGATATCAGAGAGTGAACTTTATTTTTCAGAAAAATTTACTATAGGATGGTATAACATCTCAGATGCTATTTAAAAATGGAAATCGATTATTTAAGAAGTATTTCTTTCGGAAACAAATGGAATTAAAAACTGAGCAAGAATTTTCATCATTAACAAGTTCAAATATTTACCTAAGAAAAGCACTTAAGGAAAGAATATTACAGCTTCCTTTTTATTCTAATTGAAATATGTCTTAGAAAATGAAACGATTTTTGTCACACTTTTATTGTAGCTGGGACTTAGTTTAAGTGTCTATGCTGTGCATTTCATAAAAGCTCACATGTTTATGTATGGGACAATGCAAACTTTTTGGAAAAGGAATTACTTTTCATGTTTGGTGAATTAAGCCGATAAATTAGTCTACTTGCTGTATAAATAAATCTAATTATTTCGCTAAACTGTACTGATGATGTCAAAGAATAATATTCACGAACGCGATTCCGTGACACTTATGAATTGGGGATCTCTACTCATTTTGTTTGTTTTTTTCTTTTTTCACCTTTTTTTATTTGAGATTTATTTTCCCGTTCAATTTGAATTAATTTTATATTGAGTTATTTTCAATTTTCTTGTTTTTTTTATTTTTCCCACGTGGTGTGGTTACGCTTAACTTAATCATCCGCTTACATTCTCTATTGGATTACAACCTAGTTTTTGACATTGGTATAGTTAAAAATGGATACGACTACTCATGAAACTTCCACTTCTAGCAACAATGAAGGGGCAAGTACTTTTGTCTTTTCTTCCGATTTTTTCGAATGCTTTTAACACCCTCGAGGCTAAGACAAGACAAGACTTGTTACATTCTGAGGTGATTGGGACAAACACTGAGTGATCTGCTAGAAACTAGAACATTTTCCAATTCATGAAAGTAACCAGCAAAGAGAAATTCAATTTAGACTTAATAAATGAAATTCAGTTCATCCCCATTAAGAGCATTCGTAAGGAAAAAGACTACAAAGTTTGGAGTTCAAGGAGTACTTAGATGAAATTTTGCAGTTTATGAGAAAAACTCCTACCTTACCATTTCAGTTAAATACACAACTTAAACATAAAAAAAAAAATCTGAAAAATACGTCCTCTCCTCCCATTAAAATTGCAAAAAAAAAAAAGTGTCTTCTGTAAAGGGCATTCAAGACTTCACCAAATTATTTGAATCATAAACATAATGAATGAGAATCATATTCACAAATAATTTACTGTTGGAGTTTCTCCTGATGTCGAATGTACATTTGACAAGATGTGACAAGATGGTCTCATACTTAAAACGAATTATTCTTAAATTTTCTGCAGTCTTGAAAAACAAGAGTTATCCTTTCTTTCTTTCCTTTTCCTTTCCTTTCTTTTTTTCATTCCTTTTCCTTTTTTTCTTTCTTTCATTCTTTTTTTTTGTCATTTACACACTCTATTTTTGTATCTTTGACATTGCTGGAATTGATTTCCTTTGATTACATCGCACTGTAAGGCAACACGCGCGACGGTGGTGACGGATCTCGTCATTTTGAATCACGGTCAAGTGGGTCAATGAAGATGACACCTGAGCTGGCACCCTCCTTTCCAAGTTTCCACATCCTGCCAACGGTAGTACTTCGAACCTTCAGAGATTCAACGATCTACAGTCTCTATGCAGTGGATCTTCAGTGGCACTGAGACTTGAACACGTGACTCGTCCTTGCCAGCTAAATAGTTGGCTTTTACAAATTTCCAAGGCAAAATGACAGTATGTGTATTTACTTATCTTACTGAAAATACTTCTACAAGTAAATATTTTTTATACTGTTCTAATTTATATAAATTCAAAATAATGAACTGACTGTTATAACGAAAGCATTTTCTTAACGCTTTTGTTTCAAATAATAGTGGTTGAAAATTAGTTTATAATAGATATAAGATTTCGAGTTTTTTTTCAACAAAGAGTTTTATTTATTTATTTATTCTTGCGAAAGATGAATTATATGCATATAATTCAGTTTCTTACTTCAGAATCACTTCCTACGTTTTCAAGATTTAGTGTGGAAACTTTCCTTGATTTTCGTACTATTTACTATTACGAATTGTAATGATTCGATATTCACTGAATTTAAATGTCATCAATGAAGGATATTGATTATTAATCCAATAACAATTAGAAACTTTAATAAATGAAAGCTTGATTAAAATACAAGAGATGAATAAGAAATAGAATGAAAGGCAACTTCCTAATTAAATCATTGTTATGACTTTAATCAAAATAAATGAATAAAATAATCATATGAAAGAATTAGATTCTAGTGAAGAATGCGTATTCCATATATTGTCGACCTAATTATCAGAATGCGTAACTCCACAGTATCGAAATAGCCTTTTAGTAAGTCCATTTTCTTAATTATCTAGTCTGCAAATCTAAAAATAAATTGCAAAATTAAATTCCTTGATCAGTTTTACTTCTAGATTTATAAATGTATCAAAATAATTCCAATGCATAGTAAAAATAAATAGTTTTTACCAGAAGACTTTTCCGGAAGAAGTTTCCCATACTTGTTCTTGTGCTGACTATATTAGTAGATACTCTTCAATCTGATTAGTTGAAATCGTATGTGCTATCTGGGTAAAGAAAAATCAACCATATAAAATAAGCTAAAGTACATATCTAAATACTCTTTACAACAAAGAAACATTATTTTAAAATAAGGATAACATTGTAACAAAACAGCGTATAATTTAAAGTATTACACTCCTGTTACTTCTCCCACCTGATCTAGTCTAGTCTAGTAGGTGTGGTAGTTAGGGGAGGGGGTGCCAGCTCAGGTGTCGTCCACGTCACTAGACCATGGTTAAAAATTACGTGGTCCGTCGCCAAAAGCCCTCGTGTAGCTGAACAGTGCGACTTAAACATTCAATCAATCAATCAACCCACCTGATCTACTTTAACATCAGATCAACGCCTACGAAATTCATCGCGGTAAGGGGCTGGGTTTAAGTCTATCGTTAACAGTAGCTTTGAGCACTGCACATGTGGCAATGCAATTTGGCTCTGATTCGCCGCAATTTTGAGGGAGAACACCCCAGGGGTGGTCAGGACCTTCCACCTCTCTTTCCCTTCCACCAACTTCACGAGAGGATTTGCAGCTTGACGGCTATTTATAGTACCTTTATATCGCAAAGGCATAAGCACTTACAAACATGCATACCTTCTCCGGGATTCGAATCCAGCCCCAAAGGCCCAGCAGTCAGCGTCACTGATCACTTTTCCTAACTCTATTTTTTTATTTGTGTTTATTAATGGCGGTCCGAATTTAGCGATTTCCTGTTTAACATCGTCCGGATTAATAAGAGTTAACTGGACGAAAGTTAGTTGACGAAGAAATATACATCATCTACACGCAACGTTTCACATAAATTTTTCAGAACAAAAAGTGTTAAATTACACATATCTCAATAAATTTTAAAAAATCATCAAACTGTAACTAATTAACTGTTTGTTGTTTATATTAAAATGTATATCTCATCAAAAATAAAGCATTTAAGAAAATCATAATGATTGTATTCATTTACTTTCATGCACATTTTAAGAACTTATTAGCGGAAAAATAGATGAGTGCCAAAGCTTTTTCTTGTTTTTAAAATTCCGTTTTATTTTTTATTAAATTTCGTAGCTCATAGTATCAAAAGTATTTGAAATAAGGCATGTTTAAATATATTACATGTTTTCAGTACGCAGTTTTTGTTTTTGTGTTTTTAAAATATACCAAATGTTTCCGATTTCCATATCTTTTTTCTGCTTTTCTTACTATATTTTTTTCTGTTTCATTAAGTAAAAAAATATCAAAAATTTTAAGTATAGTTCTTTTTAAAATTATAAAAACCAAAACTTTAAAAATGTTAATTTTTGCAAATTTAAAAAAGTTAATTCATATTCAAGGCAGAAGTTAAAATTTATGTATATATTTTTTCACATGTATGAATGCTCTTTTAAAAAATATTTCTAACGTTATGATAAATGGATTCGAAAAAAAAGTGTACCCCTTCCCCCAAGAATAAACATTTGAGAGGAACTATAACAAATGTATTTCATAAAATTATAATTATCAGTTTTTCCCCCAATTGAAGCAAAGAAATAATATCAAGGAAATGATATTGTATTGGGCTAAATGAAATTTAATTTTTTTTTCAGCAGTAAAAAAGAATTTGTAAGAAATTTTAAGACCTTACGAAGAAATTTTGCAAGAAGGAGAATAACTTAATTATAATAAATATGTACTCTTTTTTTAATTAATCTCCCCCCCACACACACACACGATTGTGATGATATCACTCTTTTCATTTTGCATTTTTTTTTTTTTTTTTTTTTGCAAATACAATATTTTTATGAAACATTACATACGATCAAACCCACGATACAAACTTTGTTTCTTTCTAACTATCAACAGTTCAATTATTTTTGAAAAATTGAGAGAAGAAGAAAGATCGGCTCCCCCTGAAAATCCCAGTACCTTAGGTTATCGATCGCATTATACTGTTAAGAGAAATTCTCTGAAATTGAAAGTCAGTTTTAGAGAGAAGGACCTATATTATACAATATTCTTAAGGGCATTGAAAAATACACTTACAGAAAATAGAGGAATATCAATCTATCCATTAATATATATGAAACAAATAATGTTTAATGAACTTATATTATTATTTTGATCCAATTTTTATATTTAGTTTCCTGAATTACTACTCGTAAAAATACTATCATTTCAAATATGAAAATGTATATGTGTGTACTGAGTTACTTATATCTCTTTTACTGGGTTGCTTTTGTTTTTAAAAAAAATCCTTTTTTTTTTTGTACATCTTTGTTCATTTTGTTCATATAGAAAATTTAAGCTCTCAAGTCACAACCAATCTTTTTTTATTAATTTCTGTTTATTCGCAAAATGTTGCCTGCTATCTAAAAAGAAATATAAACTTGAAAGGAATGTTTAAACAGGAAAAAGAAGCATTTATATATAATTCAACTTAAATGTTAAGTATAACAAAATGTTCATGAAAAAATTTGAATAGTAAAATGCATCTGAAACCGTATCTGAGAAATCGATTGCTACATTTATAATTGCAATTTCCGAAATTTGAGATAAAATTTTACAACCAGGACAAAGTCTACCCTCCTTTTTGCTCTTTCTCCTAAATGAGCATACCTGATGTGATAAAATCAATACCAGACGGTTTTAATTCCGTATTTATTCGCGTGTCTGTTTCATTCGAGAGTTTTCGTGAAAATTCATTTTTCGTATTTTTCTCCTGCAGTTTCAACATTTAAATTTTTAATTTCTTGTTCGCCGTTTTAGTGAACATACTTTTGGTTTTAGATTTAATTCATCTAATTTTAAACTTTTTGTACTCAATTGCTCAAAAATATTCAAAACTTTTTGTCACGAATAATGTTAATCATGGAAACACAAATAGGTTAATAAAATGAATATAGTACTTATAGAGAGAGAGTAGAGAGAGAGAGAGAGGAGTACGGATCTTGATAAATATGTGAAATGTGTTTTTAAAATTGTATCTGCCTCACACTGGCATAATTAGTCTTGAGCGTTCCTTGCATCAAAATTCCTCAGATGCTCTCTTTTGGGCCCCTAAAAATTTTATGACTTTTGCTCTCACATGTTGAGGCCCCGGTAGCTTTGGGGCCTCATGTCATTCATATACCTGCTGTCTCATTACTTATAACTTTGAAGCTACATAATACGTTCTTTTGTTATGGTTTTAAAAAAAAATTACACATGTATGTAAATAAATATTTTCAGTAGTACCCCCTCCTTTTGACAGAATATTTTAAACAAGATTAAATGATGAGATTTGCAAGTTTTTAAAGTAAGTAAGATACACTAAATAAGATGTTGAATAAAAGAATTCATTTCCCGCTGACCCAATCTGATGAGCAATCTGAATGTACCTCTAACTTACGTATTAAGATATTCAGGAATGGTATTAATATTGGTAACTTTGAAAACCAAAGGGATTCTGCTTTCAGAAACTCTGTCCAATTATATTGTCAAAGAATATAGTGTATAGTAGATGCCTATTTAACCCTTTATTGACCGCATTATGATTTACTGTAGTATTTTTCATGCAATATTTTTTTACGATCACTACATTGAAAAAATTAAGGGATATACATAAACAAAATACTCAACTTTGGGAAATTTAAACCATTACAGCTAATTAATTAATTAAAGATATTCAACCGTAAAATTATATAATTATGTACAATGTTCACTTAAAACAAACAGTCAAATCTTTTTCTAAGGTCTGGGACAAAAATGATAATCTTCACAATCCGGTGAAAACGCCTTTAGCTGAAAACGCACTTTCTGCTGTAAAACTATTCGCCTTCCCCGCTAAAATTCTCATCATAGAACCCGTGCTGCCATATATCTTGGAAGAGTGGATTTTAAAGAATATTCCTGCTAAGTATCGACAGAATATTCGAAAAAATGGTTATTTTATGTAATTTTAAAGTCAGTGGTACCGTTGGTCTATAAAGGGTTAATCAGCATCAGCTTAGTAGTTAACTCATTCTAATTACTAGATTTGTTCGAAAATGAATTTAAATTAGGATAATAATTTAAAAACCTACGAATAATTAGTTCAAAGGGTAATTAGGCTACGCGGTAACCTAGTTGTACAGTGTAATAGATTTGTAACTAATGCGTACCAAGTTCTATATTCATAATTGAATAGTGAAGCTGATGTATGCTAAATCTGCCAGAACTCAAAGCATTCATAGGAGTCGATCTCGCTATCATGGTTCTAAATAACGAAGCATGGCGGTTGCGTAAAAAGAACATTTGAATCAGTTATAAATAAACAGCTGGAAATTATGCCATAAACATGTGTAAGTTACTTTATTGGAGATATTTTTATGAGTTTCTTGGTAATCGATAATTACTCTCCCTAAATTTACTCTCAACTTATCCGACTGTTACATTAATCTGCCAAATGTCCAGTTCTGTGGCAGTTATTTAAGAATATACCTGCAATGATATGTCTGAATTCCTCTGATTGTCCTACAAAACATATTTCATAGGTCAATTTTGAAAGTTAAGAGTTTAATATAATGAATTCTAGTAGTAGAGCTCCTTATATTTACATTCCTACTTTCCTATATGAGTTTAAATCAGAGTTTTAAATAACAGCCATAGAGAAAGGTTTAATGAAAAGAGATTATCTGTTAGAAATGTGTGTGGTACTATGAATTTTGAATCCCTGCCCCGCTTTCGGTCGTGTTATTATAAACTGCTGTTTGTAAAAAACGCAACACCATGAAGGAATCATCAGAATTAAATGAAATGTAATGAACAAACGACTTGTAAAGGGTGTTTTTTTTTAGAGGTATAGAACTTTAAATTGCAATGAAACAACGATGTATTATTCGATTGACATGAA
The DNA here is from genome assembly GCA_019973935.1 of Trichonephila clavipes. NCBI lineage: Eukaryota > Metazoa > Arthropoda > Arachnida > Araneae > Nephilidae > Trichonephila > Trichonephila clavipes. The sequence continues at coordinate 98,832 of BMAU01001380.1, read as the reverse complement.
TTTTTTTTTATTCGAAAGATAATCTTGTGGCATTACATCTTAAATATGATCAAGCAAGGCGAAGATTCTCCGAATGGGCCCAAAACGAGATTGCTTTTGTTCCCGATTTTCATAAGCGAATTTTGTTTAGCGATGAACCGCACTTCTGGTTGAATGGCTACGTCAACAAACAAAACTGCCGCATTTGGAGTGAAGCTAATCCACAAGTGTATGTCGAAACACCGTTACATCCAGAAAAACTGACTGTTTGGTGCGCTTTATGGGCTGGTGGAATCCTTCTTCAAAAACGATGAAGGCCACAACGTTACAGTCAATGGTGATCGGTATAGAGCCATGATTACTAACTTTTTCATTCCTGAATTGAACAATCATGATGTCCAGGAGCTGTGGTTCCAACAAGACGGCGCAACATGTCACACAGCTCGTGCCACAATCGATTTATTGAAAGACACGTTTGATGACCGCCTAATTTCACGTTTTGGACCTGTGAATTGGCCTCCAAGATCTTGTGATTTAACACCGCTAGACTATTTTCTGTGGGGATATGTAAAGTCATTGGTCTATGCGGATAAGCCACAAACGCTTGACCATTTGGAAGACAACATTCGCCGTGTTATTGCCGATATACGGCCACAAATGTTGGAAAAAGTCATCGAAAATTGGACGTCCAGATTGGACTACATCCAAGCCAGCCGTGGCAGTCCTTAGCAAGAAATCATATTTAAAATGTAATGCCACAAGATTATCTTTCGAATAAAAAAAAATTCATGTCAATCGAATGATACATCGTTGTTTTATTGCAATTTAAAGTTCTATACCTCTAAAAAAAACACCCTTTATTAGTACAAATAAATGATGAAATTTCCAAAGAAAAAAAAGCAATATTAAGTGTCCGAAACCAGTATTTGGTGTAGCCACCACGAGCTGCAATAAGGGCTACTACACGACGTGGCATGGAGTCAGATTTTGAATGTCTGCTTGTGGAAGATAATTCCAGATTGCTTATATGCGCAGCAAAAGTTCGTGTTTTGAAACTGCAGGACGCGGATCACGAACGAGACGCCAACGAACTAAATCCCACACGTGCTCAATAGGTGATATATTCGGCGAATAAGCAGTCTAAGGAAGAAGTTGTATGTGTTGGGCTCAGGGCCGATCTCAGCAGGTGTGCAGCGCGAGCACCGCACGCGGGCTTCCAAAGCAAGGAGCGGCCACAGGGCCGCATATAGTTCTATAAATGAAGCAAAATTTATTACGAATTTCTCAAATAAAACTTATAATAAGTCGAATAAATATGTTGAATTTAAATATTGAAAAATCAAAGTAAGTCCCAATAGCATAGCACAATTTTTAAAAATAGAATGTTAGTGCACAATATGTTGGTTCATTATCCATTAATGCCTACTCTACTATATATACACTCTGTCGCAAAAAAATATATGCACCCAGAAGAAATTGAGCTACATTCACGAAATTTGGTATGCATGTAGTGTATATGAAAATAAACAAATGATTAAAAATTCAGAACAAAATATCATTTTATTAAGCGGTTACAGCTTGCAAAAGGTTAAAAATCAGTAAGTAGTAAAGCCACCTCTGGCAGCTATACAAGCCGAAATTCGGCGTGGCATCGATTCAATTAGATCACTTATGACCCCCTGTGGAAGATCCTGCCATAGTCTTTGCATCTGCGCAGTTAATTCTCCTGTATCTCGGGACGGCTGCAGTTGCCTTCCCAGCGCGTCCAGACATGCTCTATTGGCGAAAGATCTGGTGACCTGGCATAGGACGTCATATCATTGAAGACATTGTTGGGAGAGTCGCGCAGTATGTGGACGAGCATTATCCTGTTGATAAATGGCACCTGGGCGACTTGATAGCATGGGTAGCACAATCGGCGTTAAAATATCGTCCACGTATCTGCGAGCTGTCAAAGTGCCTTGAAGGACCACTAAAGATGATCGTGTGTCCCAAGAAATTGCTTTTGTCACACCTTGTGAAATTGCTGTATGCCGCTCGACAATAAATGCCGGATCGACCGCTGGCCGGTGCGCCTCCATTCAGCACTGAGACTGAATCGAATCACTGAAGATGACACGTCTCCAGTCTGTCACACTCCAAGTTGCCCGAGGTCGGCAAAATCCAGTTGCCTATGATGTGGGGTCAGTGGCAAGCGTCTTAGCGGACGTCGGCTCCTCAAAACTAAAGTCGTCTCGATGGTTTCTCTTGATGGCACTGGATGTCTGGAAGGAGGTAAGTGGCGTTGAATGGAAACGTTGTTGGTGCCGAAGTGGCCAATTGCACGATCCTCGCGATCATTTGTGTTCCTGGGACGTCCTGACCCTCCGCGACGGTACACTATGGTGATCCACTGTTGCCAAAGAGCAACTACCATATCGCTCCGACCGAGGTGGCGGCCGAACGATTCGACCAACCTGCTTCTCTGAGGCCTATTATACGGCCCCTATCAAAGTCCGTCAGCTGCTCGTACTGCCGCCGGTTACGTCTTAGAGGCATCCTAAGTCTCAATATCGTCTATCAAAGTCATCAGATTCGTTTGGATAGCCGTACGGCGCTCGTACTCATGCGGCGCAACTTTATGCGCACAGCACATCCTTGTCTCATTGGTGAAATTTTAATCATTTGCATATCTCTTACCAGACTACATTCTTGCCGAGTTTCATTGTAGCATTTCTTCTGGGTGCATATATTTTTTGCAAGAGTGTATATATATATATATATATATATATATATACAAAATGTTTTGATAAAAACAGGGCAGATCGTAGCAGGTGTGCAGCACGTGCACCGTACCGCATATAGTTCTGTTATGAAGCAAAATTTCTTGCGAATTTCTCAAATAATTATAAGTTTTATTTGAGAAATTCCATTAATGTCGAATAAATATGTTGAATTTCTAATATTGAAAAATCAAAATAAATCCCGATAGCATAGCATAATTTTAAGAAAATAGAATAATCGTACTGTTTACTATATGGTGCTCAAAGCTATGGCTAACGACAGGAATTACTTAGCCCTTTGCCATTATGAATTTTGTGTGCCTCGATCCGGCCTTTGCCAATCAGGTGGCATCAATAACAGCAACAACAACAAAATAGAATGTTAGTGCACAATGTATTGGTTCATTATCCATTAATGCCTACTCTAGGATCGGTCCTGTTTATATTACAACACGTATATATATAAATATATTATATACGTGTTGGGATATGTTGGGCTAAACAGACGTCTCGAACAGTCTTTGCAACATGTGGGCGTGCATTATCCTGCTGAAAGATAGCTCCAGGGATGTCTTAAAGGGAGGGAACGACTTCGGTCCGGAGCACTTCACAGAAGTACCTGTTGCTATTGAGATTACCCTCAATTCACAGCAAATTGGATCGTCCATGATACGAAATCGCACCCCAAACCATAACTCCGGGTGTTAGGCCACTATGTCGTTCGATAACGCACTCTGGAAGGCAGTCTTCACCACCATTGCGTCTAACACGAATGCGGCCATCATGGTCCCATAAATTGAAGCGTGATTCATCTGGAAAGACAACTTGGTGCCAATCAGCTTGCCAGGTTCTGCGCTCATAAGCCTATTGCAGACGCAGCCATCGATGGTTTGTCCTGAGGGGGATTCTGTATAAAGTTACCCTTGCATGCAATCCATGGTGCAGCAGACGTCGACGAAGCCGACATTAGTATACCCTGTAGCAGTAGACCAACGACGTGCTGCCAACTGCCTGGAAGAAGATGTACCGTTATTCACCGCCATGTGGAGCAGGTGTCGATCGTCACGCGCTGACGTCACTTTCCGTCGTCCACTACCAATGTTTCGAGTTGTTCGGTGCTCATCGGTCAACTGCTTCCAAACTCGCATCACTGTGGAACTGTTCTACTGCACACGAGCTCCTATTGCGTTATAGAAAAAATCCTCCTTCTCGAAGACCGATTATCCTCCCCCGTTCAAACTCCGTAAGTTGTTGAAATTTCTCCTTATTTCGTCGTGGAGGCATACCTAGGTCTCACTAAACGTTCGCCACTAATAAATAATCTTAAACTATTTTCAACGTCCCACTACAGCCTCCTGTTTATACAATTTCTGCATTAGTTTAGAGGGCGCTGCGCACGCCACGCATGCGTGGTGGCTCTGAAACTTTACTATTTTACGTAACATTCTATAATTGATATTTGCTGCAAAGTTCATTTAAGTTTGATGATTCATTCATGGTGTTGCATTTTTTACAAACAGAAGTGTAGGTTATAAGCAGTGAAATAGCTAATATTTGAGATAAGAACATCCCCCAAGGTGCTTAGAACCATTTTAGTAAATAAGCCAAAAATATTAAAAATTCTCTCCATAACAGTTAAAACTGTATCATAAAAAATCAAGTAATTGGTTCTACAGATAACAATCTACGTAAAATTATGATGATCATCTTAAATGTGTCATAGTTATTTTTCTTTCAAAAGGATTCAAAATCCTTTACATTCCCCAAATGTTCTGATAGGAGATTAAGATCTCTTTGGAGATCAGGTGCTCCGATGGAACCGTCAACATCTTAGGTTTTATTTTTATGTAAACTCTCTATTTAAAATAAGCTAAATGTGTGAGCAGTTCTCAAAGTAAATTTTAAGCTTATGAATATAACTATAGTTTATTATGTAAGAGTAAAAAAAAAAACATGGACAAATACGACTTAAATAAAAATACACTTGTGCAATATATGCATTAGTATATTCTGCTTGGTAGACAAAAATGATTTGAATATTGAAGATTAAAATTGATAGTAGAAATTTTGGAAACTATAAAGAGAAGTATGCTACACTCTACAGTATTATAAACATTGCAAATAATGGAACGCGTTACAAAAATGATTAAAATTACATATATGTATTCACATATAATTTTATTAGCATTAACATGTAATCTATTAGGCTATTTTTTAATAAATTTCTTTTGAACTTGTTATTAAAAAATATCTTTATTAATTAAATTATTTAAAAATTGAATATACGTGACCACAAAAATTTATATATTGTAATAATCACTGAAGCTCAGTGGCTGAGTGTTAGTGTATTGCACTTCCACGCCACAGATCCGGGGTTCAAATACCTGACTGGGCAAGATTGACTCAGCCTTTCATCCCTTCAGTGGGTCGATAAATGAGTAGCAAGTTTGTTGGAAACTAAACACTGGTTTTGCGTCACACTGACCACCTGATCGGAACATCTGCACATGCACCTCGGCGCCCAAGGTCACGAAAACTGAATTGGGTAAAATAGGTCTTGGCCCTCATGGGTTGTTGCGCCACTGATTTTATTTTAATAATCACTATGTGTTTATGACGTCATTAGTTAATTTTATTAACAAATATTACTATTATAAATAGGTGTTTGAAGTAATTGAATAATAATCTGAATAAAATTTTCCTGACTTTGTCTTTGCCTTTTCATATGCCTTCCTTCTTAAATAATCCTAGCTTCTACGTGATATTATTCAATTCATACTCTTTGCTCACACTCTCTATATTTATTTACTTATATATAATCGTTGAATTTTCAATCGTTTATGGAATACATTTTAAAGCGCTCAATTGAGCTGAAATTTTATATACATGATTATTTTGGAGGACAGTACAGTAATTTAATTATAATTAATAAAAATTATTTGATTAAAACTAATTATTCAAAGGATTACAAATACAGCTACGTTGGCATCATTTTTGGCGACTTAGTGACCCTTTTGGCGACTTGTGTCAAAACATGAAAAGGTTTTCTCTCGCATTTTAAAGAGCTCGTTTGAGCTGCAATTTTCTATACACTATTGTTTTGGATAAAAATACGATAATTTAACTATAATTAATTGAAATTAATTGACTGAAACTAATTATTTAAAGAATTACAGATACAACCACGTTTTTTTCATTTTTAGCTACTTGATGAAAACTTTTGAAAGATTTTTTCTCACGTTTTAAAGCATTCAGTTGAACTGAAATTTTATATACACGATTGTTTTGGATGACAATACGATACTTTAATGATAATTAATAAAAATTAATTCCCACTTAAAGTTGTGATTCTGTCATATGTATATACATATTTACAGGGCCGATCCTAGCAGGTGTACAGCGCGTGCACCGCACGAGGGAGGCCAAAGTAAGGGGCGGCCGCATATAATTCTATCAATCAAGCAAAATTTTGTGCAATTTCTCAAAATAAAACTTATAATAAGTCGAATACATATACTGTGTATTTTAAATAGTTATTGAAAAATCAAAATAAGTCTCGATTTCCCTATAGTATAGCATAGTTTAAGAAAAGTCAGTGCACAGTGTGTTGGTTCACACACATTGTCCATTAATGTTTTCTTTTTACGTACATCCTTTATTTGATAGCAAAGTTCGTGACATAGCTTATAAGCGACATTGGCAATGCTCTGTGGATTGATATTTAACAAAAGCGTCTCAAAATTAATTTTTGCGATAGCTGCTTTATGAAAATATCTATAGTAAGGTTAGTATTACCTAAGACGTAGTAGTGTTTAAATTTAATATGCATTTGGGGAAATTAAAAGTTTTCAATTTATTAAGAGCCTTACAATTTATAAAAAACAAAAGAGGAAAGAAGTGATTTTTTTGTTCATGGTTTTACAACGCTCATTAACAGCACCCATTTTCCTTTTTAGTAAAAAAAAATGTTATACTTTTATTAAAAGGTAGTTTCCTGTAATTATATTTGGTATAAAAATATTTGAGAAAAAAATCTTGCAGCTCATTTTGATTAAATAATTTTCACAGCACTAAAAACAATAATAAAAGAAAACATATTAAAAGCTAATCTTGATCTACAGGGCCATACGTTTAACGTGAAAAACGCTTAAAGCGAAATATCAGATAACACGAAATAATACAACAGTCCCGACAAATTGCTATGTATTTTCATTTATTTTTTTCCATCTTAACACGAAAAGATTTCCCTTCTGGGAATGAACAAAATACGGAAAATACTAGAAATTTCAGAGGGGTGTGAAATCAAAGAGAGATGATTTCGCATTAGTTTTCTGTATTAATGGACTGACCTACTGTATTATCGGAAGAATTCGTTGCAGTATATGATGATAATGTGTGTACAGTTTTTTTTTACAATATTCTTTGACACGAAATTTTTTTAACACAAAAACATATTTCAGTCTTCTCAGTTTCATGTTAAGCGATTTTCACTGTACATAGATCTGCCCACTTGTATGTACACCCCATCTCCTAGTTGAAGAATAATTTCATGCAATCTTATCCACTTAGCTCAGTGCTTCTCACACTTTCAACATTTGCGACCCAATATTTAATCATAATTTTCATCGTCATATTTTACCTATAAACTGGACACAGCAACTTTTCATTTAACATATCATTAATGAGGCAATGCACTGATTAGTTTCAAGTTTTGAATCATTCGTATTTGTAATGATATTATTTAAGCCATTTTTTACATTATTTGCTTATGCGTTAAAAATAAATATTATGCCTAGTTAAAAATATCTAAAAATCGAACACAATTTTTTTAAATTAAAAATAGCATTTTATTTTATATATATGTATATATATATATATATATATATATATATATATATATATATATATATATATATATATATATATATATATATATATATATATATATATATATACATTTAACATATTTCGAATGCTGAAATCTTCATGAAAATAATTTAAACGAATAAAAGATAAATAAAATTTTTTCTTTAAGAAATAGTTATGTGAACTATCAACCCCCGCTTCACTGGGTATTTCACGATGTTGCATATATGTATACTATTTACATATATATTAATTATTGATATCTAGCATTAAGAATTGATTGTATTGAAAATATATTTATAGCTGTTACACTCTCACCCCTTGATATAAAAAGAACATAAATTATATCTAATTTCTATTTATGTCTAAAATCGAAGAAGAAAGATTTTTTTCGCTCACTTAACCTAATAATCAAGTGGATTTCCACCAAAGCAACTTTCAGTGGATCTCTACTCCATAAAATAAACATGCGTGCTGAATTTGACGTCTAAATCTAACAGAGCAAAAACGGAATTTTTATCATCAATACCTCGTTGACAGCATTCTTAGCGAATTCCAATTCAACAAAAGAGACATGCAAACCAAATTTTATTATTATAGTCTTAACAGTTCAAAAACGGGAATTTTGTCTATCAATACGCCCCAATAACATTCCCCGCTTCCCCCTGGAGTTGATTTCCGGAAAATGAGTTAAATTCAAAAACAGGAATTTTTCTATAACACGCCTTAATCCCTCGCAACCCCACTCCTTTGGGGGTCCGTTTTCGCAAAAATCTTTGTAAAAGGAACTTTATTCCATGAACGGAACGTACCTTCTAATTTTCAAGCAGGTGGTTCTATTATTTGAAAAGCGGAAATATTTATCTATTACGCTCCTTAATCAGCCTCAGTAACCCTTGGGGATCAATTTTCCCCAAAACTATTTTGTAGCGGATCTCTACACCATGAAAGGAATTAGCTTACCAAATTTTAAGACTGTACGTCTAATAGTTTAAAAATGGAAATAATTATCTATAACGCCCCGTAAGTCCAAGCAACGCCACTTAGGAAACGATTTACACAAAACCCATCTTATGACAGATCACTACTCAGTGAATGGAATCTGCTAACTCAATTTCAAGATTTTACGTCTAATAGTTTAAAAAAGGAGTTAATTGCCTATAACGCCACCTAATACTCTACAACGCCACTTGGGAGTCGATTTTCACAAAACCCATTTTGCAGTCGATCTGTACTCTATTAAAGGAATCCGCTTACCAAATTTCAAGACTGTACGTCTAATAGTTTAAAAATGGAAATAATTATGTATAACGCCCCTTAAGCCGTCGCAACGCCACTTAGGCAACGATTTTTCCAAAACCCATCTAATAGCGGATATCTACTCAATGAATGGAATCAGCTTACGAAATTTCGAGATTTTACGTCTAATAGTTTAAAAAAGGAGTTAATTGCTTATAACGCCACCTAATACTCTACAACGCCACTTGGGGTCGATTTTCACACAATCCATTTTGCAGCGGATCTGTACTCTATGAAAGGAATCCTCTTACCAAAGTTCAAGACTGTACGTCTAATAATTTAGAAATGGAAATAATTATGTATTACGCCTCTTAAGACCCCGCAACGCCACTTAGGAAACGATTTTCCCAAAACCCATCTTATAGCGGATGTCTACTTAATGAATGGAATCAGCTTACTAAATTTTGAGATTTTACGTCTATAATAGTTTAAAAAAGGAGTTAATTGCCTATAACGCCCCTTAGTTCTCCAAAACGCCACTTGGGGTCGATTTTCACAAAACCCATTCTGTAGGGGATCTGTACTCTATGAAAGGAATTTAAAAATTTCAAGACTGTACGTCTAATAATTTATAAATGGAAATAATTATGTATTACGCCTCTTAAGACCCCGCAACGCCACTTAGGAAACGATTTTCTCAAAACCCATCTTATAGAGGATGTCTACTGAATGAATGGAATCAGCTTACTAAACTTCGAGATTTTACGTCCAATAGTTTAAAAAAGGAGTTAATTGCCTATAACGCCACCTAATACTCTACAACGCCACTTGGGGTCGATATTCAAAAAATCCATTTTGGAGCGGATATTGTACCCTATGAAAGGAATCCGCTTACCAAATTTCAAGACTGTACGTCTAATAGTTTAAAAATGGAAATAATTATGTATAACGCCCCTTAAGCCGTCGCAACGCCACTTAGGCAACGATTTTCCCAAAACCCATCTTATAGCGGATCTCCACTCAGTGAATGGAATCTGCTTATTTAATTTCGAGATTTTACGTCTAATAGTTTAAAAAAGGAGTTAACTGCCTATAACGCCACCTAATACTCTACAACGCCACTTGGGAGTCGATTTTCACAAAACCCATTTTGCAGTCGATCTGTACTCTATTAAAGGAATCCGCTTACCAAATTTCAAGACTGTACGTCTAATAATTTTAGAAATTGAAATAATTATGTATTACGCCTCTTTAGCCCCCGCAACGCCACTTAGGAAACGATTTTCCCAAAACCCATCTTATAGCGGATGTCTACTTAATGAATGGAATCTGCTTACTAAATTTCGAGATTTTACGTCTAATAGTTTAAAAAAGGAGTTAATTGCCTATAACGCCACTTAATTCTCTACAACGCCACTTGAGAATCGATTTTCACAAAACCCATTCTGTAGGGGATCTGTACTCTATGAAAGGAATCCGCTTACCAAATTTCAAGACTGTACGTCTAATAATTTAGAAATGGAAATAATTATGTATTACGCCCCTTTAGCCCCCGCATCGCCACTTAGGAAACGATTTTCCCAAAACCCATCTTATAGCGGATCTCTACTCAATGAATGGAATCAGCTTACTAAATTCCGAGATTTTACGTCTAATAGTTTAAAAAAGGAGTTAATTGCCTATAACGCCACCTAATACTCTACAACGCCACTTGGGGTCGATTTTCACAAAATACATTTTGCAGTGGATCTGTACTCTATGAAAGGAATCCGCTTACCAAATTTATAGACTGTACGTCTAATAGTTTAAAAATGGAAATAATTATGTATAACGCCCCTTAAGCCGTCGCAACGCCACTTAGGAAACGATTTTCACAAAACACATCTTATGACAGATCTCTACTCAGTGAATGAAATCTGCTTACTCAATATCAAGATTTTACGTCTAATAGTTTAAAAAAGGAGTTAATTGCCACTAACGCCCCTTAGTTCTCCATAACGCCACTTGGGGTCGATTTTCACAAAACCCATTCTGTAGGGGATCTGTACTCTATGAAAGGAATCCGCTTACCAAATTTCAAGACTGTACGTCTAATAATTTAGAAATTGAAATAATTATGTATTACGCCTCTTAAGACCCCGCAACGCCACTTAGGAAACGATTTTCTCAAAACCCATCTTATAGCGGATGTTTACTTAATAAATGGAATCAGCTTACTAAACTTCGAGATTTTACGTCTAATAGTTTAAAAAAGGAGTTAATTGCCTATAACGCCACCTAATACTCTACAACGCCACTTGGGAGTCGATTTTGACAAAACCCTTTTCTGTAGGGGATCTGTACTTTATGAAAGGGATCCGCTTATCAAATTTCAAGACTGTGCGTCTAATAGTTTAAAAATGAAAATAATTATGTATAACGCCCTTAAGCCGTCGCAACGCCACTTAGGCAACGATTTTCCCAAAAAACCCATCTTATGACAGATCTCCACTCAGTGAATGGAATCTGCCAAGATTTTACGTCTAATAGTTTAAAAAAGGAGTTAATTGCGTATATATAACGCCCCTTAGTTCTCCACAATGCTACTTGGGGTCGATTTAATTTTGCAGCGGATCTGTACTTTATGAAAGGAATCCGCTTACCAAATTTCAAGACTGTACGTCTAATAGTTTAAAAATGGAAATAATTATGTATAACGCCCCCTTGCCGTCGCAACGCCACTTAGCGATTTTCACAAAACCCATCTTATACAGATCTCTACTCAGTGAATGAATTCTGCTTTCTCAATATCAAGATTTTACGTCTAATAGTTTAAAAGAGGAGTTAATTGCCTATAACGCCCCTTAGTTCTTGGGGGAGTCGATTTTCACAAAACCCCTTTCTGTAGGGGATCTGTACTTTATGAAAGGGAGCCACTTATCAAATTTCAAGACTGTACGTCTAATAATTTAGAAATTGAAATAATTATGTATTACGCCCCTTAAGCCGACGCAACGCCACTTAGGCAACAATTTTCCCAAAACCCATCTTATAGGGTATCTCTACTCAATGAATGGAATCAGCTTACGAAATTTCGAGATTTTACGTCTAATAGTTTAAAAAAGGAGTTAATTGCCTATAACGCCACCTAATACTCTACAACGCCACTTGGGGTCTATTTTCACAAAATCCATTTTGCAGCGGATCTGTACTCTATGAAAGGAATCCGCTTACCTAATTTCAAGACTGTACGTCTAATAGTTTAAAAATGGAAATAATTATGTATAACGCCCCTTAAGCCGTCGCAACGCCACTTAGGAAACGATTATCACAAATCCATCTTATAGCGGATCTCTACTCAATGAATGGAATCAGCTTACGAAATTTCGAGATTTTACGTCTAATAGTTTAAAAAAGAGTTAATTGCCTATAACGCCCCTTAGTTCTCTACAACGCCACTTGGGAGTCGATTTTCACAAAACCCATTCTGTAGGGGATCTGTACTCTATGAAAGGAATCCGCTTACCAAATTTCAAGACTGTACGTCTAATAGTTTAAAAATGGAAATAATTATGTATAACGCCCTTAAGCGCCCTCAACGCCCCTTGGAGGTCGATTTTTGTAAAAATCATTATGTAGGGAATCTCTACTTTATGAAAGAAATTTGTGTACCAAGTTTCACGACTGTACATCTAATAGTTTAGTAAAGGAAATAATTATCTATAACGCCCTTTAAACCCCATAACGCTCCTTGGGGTTCGAACTTTGCAAAATCTGTTCTTAGCTGACGTCTACACCATGAAGGGAACCTACCTACCAAATTTCAAGTTTGTAGGTTTAATAGTTCCGGAGATATCGTGATTAGTCAGTCAGTGAGTGAGTCGCTTTTCTCCTTTATATATATAGATTGGCCTTAAATTTCCTTATTTTTCAATTATCCTTCATCGTTAAAATTTCTTCACTGCGCTTTTTTGAATAATTATTTAAGCATATATTCCCGAATGTAATGAATTTTTTTAAAATATGAAAATGCAGGGGTGTGTTAAGTTTACACAAGGTGAATGAAACGAAATAATGCGAGACATTCTACAACTCATGTAATTCCAAATATGTTTCTGTTATGTTTGTAAACAAGGTAATTGGCAATCAACTTTAAGAAATCTTGATTCGAATGTTTTCGATATTAACAAATTGAAAATGAAATATTGCGTTGAAAGGACTTTCATGACAATATATATATATATATATATATATAAATATATATATATATATATATGTATGTATATATATATATATATTTGCGGGCATTTTTAAATCACTTATGTCCAAAAGTCTCAAATGTTTTGTCCTGATTTTTCTGAATTGAAATTGATCTCTTTATCTAAAATAATTATATATTTGCAATCGCGGAGCATTAATATATATTATGCACACAATAATCCTCTATGTACATTAAAACTTTATACTCTTCTGTTATCTTCTAATTTATTTGAAATGTTTAATATTTCATTGAAATCCTTGGCATCTACTTTAACATTAAATATCTCTTCTGAGAAAGATTTGAAATTAAATTTTTCAGTGAAATAGTATCACATTTATCCTAGTGCAAAGATAGCACGCTTTTTACGCGCAATTATTTTTCAGCTAGCAAAAAATTTCCTACACAATACACACACAAATTTTAATATACTTTTCTTAAAATTTAATAGTCATAACAGGAAGAGGAACAGAAATAACAAAGAAGATTTCTTCAAAAACATTTATATATACCGTATTAAGAATATTTCGCTATTCACTAAAATATATTAATCAATATGTCATCTCATTCAAATAGTCGTGAAAATGTTAGGATATTTATTTTATTAGATGAACAGTGTCGGGTACATAATAATAACGAGGCATTACTATAAAATGTGTGGTTTTACCCGTTATGTTTTTAAGGTAACAGGGACGTGAAACTGCTTTAAACTTTGCATTTTTTTATTTTACTTTTAAAAAATAGAGGGCACTTTTCTGCATCCATAGATGCATTATTTATGAAAATGCGATAAGTAGAACGCTAGAAAATTGAATTTTAAAATTGTAAGCAATTGTGATGTAAGTATCATTCAGGTACACTTTCTTCAAAATTCATTTTGTGTATAGTATGTATTAAAAAAAACTAATTCTTCTGTACAAAGAGCGTAATTTTTCTGCATTATATGTTCAAGTTTATTGAAAATTCTACATTTTTTTCTGCAAAAATTACGGAAAATTTAAATCATTAGTTACAAAATTAAAAAAAAATTTTCGGTTTTTGAAATGTTAATTATGTTTAGTTTTATGTTAATAAATACTCAGTGTAGTTTTTAAATTATAAATCAAGTGTATTTAGTACAAAGTGGATCTTCTGGGTTATTCTAATTTAAATGCACAGCTTGTAAAAGAAACATTTCGTTTTCCCTAACTGCTTATAGTTAACATTTGAATACTCATAAATAACTATTTGTTTATAACTATTGGTTTTACTTTAAAATAAATATTCATATGTTTGAGTAAAAATAGAGATTCTTTTGTTATAATTTTTAAGAACAGAGCTCCATTTAAATAAGACATCAAATTAACATTTTAAATTAAATACATTTTCTTTCTGTATTTTTATAACAATAAAAATATGTATAAGGAATTCTGTAATATCCTGTAATGATGATATTCAAATTGAAGTAAAAATACTAAAAATTATAGACATAAATTTTGGGTATTTTAAACGGAAGAAGGTGTGTGTGTGAATCTTTGACAATACGTGTTGATGAAGTAAAGAAAAAGGAATTAAAAAGACTTCTAAATAATCTAGAAATTTAAACTTACAATTTAAAAACTGAGAAATGATGCAAAATAATCCAATTAATTATGGTATGACTTTATATTACATTAAAAAAATATTATTTTACAAATCATAAATGAAAATATCTTTATTTGCGATTTTCTCAAAATGCATTTTTTGTTCATTCCGGTACACTTTTCTCAAAATCTACTTTACCTATATCGCTGATATTTTGCATATTATAAAATCCACAAATTTTCGAAAAAGTGAATGAATTCGTTTTCAAATAAACATTCATAAATTTTACATGTAGCACAATTTCTGCGTAAAATTTACAGGAAATTTGAATCACTAAATTGAAAATTTTTTAATTTTTGTAAAAATTTATTTTTTAAAATTTCATTTCATTCATTTTATAGATTGTTATGTTTGCAAAAACTCTGTAAAATTTTATGGCTATATATGCAGTGGGTTTTATGCAAAATGTACCTAAAGTTAAGAATATGTCTTGAAAATAAAAAAAATAGTAGTTGATTGTTTATTGCTGATACAGATTCATTTGTAATTTAAAATGGAATTTTCTTACATTAACAGGTGCATAAATATACAGATAATTCAACTTAAAAAATTTATTTCCGTTGCTTTTAATTTAAGTAAGAGAGTACCGTTTAAATTTGGAGTAAAAAAAGTTCATTTTTCCTTCTCGCAGACGTCCCAGTTACCTTAATGAATATTTTGATATTTTTAAGATAATAGGATTTGGATAGAATAAAAAAAATATAAACTTTAATACTAGCTTCTCATATAAAATAAAACATCTTAATTTACAAATAATTAGGGATATTGGCATAAATGCACCAGTTTATTCAAAACTAAAAATAAATTCAATAACTACACAATGATAAAGATTTACAATAAATATATATATATAAATATCCTACCTTTCTTTATATCCAGTTTCTTCTATTAAAACGAAATAACACGGAGCGCTCTGCTTGAAGCTTCAACCTCTAATGGAAGACTGTTAAAGTGATGATTAAACCAGGGGAGTATCCTTTGGTCACGTGAGGGGGTCTGTATCTGAGAAGATGGCATTGGTTATGCTTGATGGAACACCAGGGCTAGAGGTCGTATTTGTGTTGTGACAGAGGACCAAGAGAAAAAGTGACGTATGGGTTGGTAGCCACCAATGCTTTGAGAAACAAAGGAAACAAACCCGTTTTTTCACACTTTTTTACAGAAGTAAATGATACGTGCGATTGGATTTTATAAACATCCTGTGAGATCTTAGCATTTTAAAAGCAATCTTGCCTATACATTCACACACATCATCGCATTTTCCCTCCGATCTTACGTAAACAATATGCATTTACTTCTAATTGAAAAAAATCTGTGAGAAAGTTTGCTTCTGGTCCGAAACGCTTGAGAAGTTACGAAATTGAATGCAAACATTTCTCGGACGAGTTTGAATTGTTGAATTTGACTTAATCTGTCGAACCATGACGATTTTGCACAGGCAAGAATTCTACTAAATTTTGTCTCTTAAAAATAACAAATGATGATTTGATTTTCAAAAAAGTTTCCCGTAAGCTGTGACCCTATGTGAAACAAAGCATTTTAATGCAAAAAAAAAGGCTAGAAATTTATATTTAATTCCTTAGTTTAGTGCTCCTCAAACTTTCAATATTTGCGACCCAATATTCATTCATAATTTTCATCGCGCCCCCTCCTTCTATACAATAACAATCTTTTGAGTTCAATAATACTATACTTTGACGCTAAAGCTACAGTAAGACTTTAAACTCTTAAGTGTCACGGTGTATATAAACGTCTCGCTCAAACAAAACATTTATTTCCATTGACATATATATACGTCTTCCCGAAGTATGATCTTTTCTGTGCAATGCTATCCAAAAAATTATTCCAAAGGCTTTGAAATTCAAAAAAAGAACCTTGACAGTGTTTACGAAGGATTTACTTTATCTCAGGAAATTTGCTTTTATTTATTCCTTTTCTACCGACCCCCTCCCCAATACATCAACTGCGCATGCCCATGTGAAAAAAGGTGGCAATGGGGAGCGAATCACGTAACTTTTAATCGATAGGGAAGGGATTAATTATAAACCGTACAAATTAATAAGATAAGAGTTAATTTTTGAATGTAATTTCATATGTGACAATTCCATCGGGTCACTTGTAATCATTAAACTTGTTCTTAACTTTGTAACTGTTAATCTTGATACATTTATAAGTGTACTAGCTGGTATACCCGTTCTACGCACGGGTGAATTGAAAAATTAAACAATACAGATTGAAGGATAAATAAGTTTTTAATGGGTTGATTTTACGTGAAATGCATACTAAACAAAAAAAAAACATGTTTGTTAAATTTTAAGTCTGTAGATCTAATAGCGGATAAAAAGGATTTTTTTTATTTATAACGCCCCTTAATTCTCTTGTGGGTCAATTTTCGAAAACACATTCCTAAGCTGATCTTTGCCCAGAAAAAGAAAAACATTGTTACAAATTTTGTGTAATGAATGCTTAAAGTAGTGTAAATAATTTATATCTAGAAGTGTAATACGCTATTATTACTTTATGTTGTTATTCTGTTAAAATTGTAATATTCACAAGCAACGCCGTTCCTTAAATTATAACGGCGATTCAATGGAAACATAGCGAAATGTTGGCGATAGAGTCAAGTTGGCAACTTGGCAATTGATTGAACTGTGCAGAAGTCGACTTGCTATAGCACCACCTGGTGGGGAGCTGCAACGAAGAAGATAGCACAAAACTCTTCTCCGTAAAAAAATACATATACATGCCAATTTTCATAGTGATCGATTGAACAGTGTTGGAGTGAAGCGAGGTCATACATACAAACATCCATTTTTACTTTTTAAATAAACAAATAGCATTAAGGAATTTTAAAGTTTGGATCATTAAAATAGTTTACAGAAAATTTACATGTAGTGAAAATCGTTTAACACAAAACCGAGAGAGTATGAATTTTTTTTATCTTGTGTTTCTTTATCGCCCATGAAATTAACTTGCAAAAAATTTGGTTGCGTATTGGTAGCAGGAAGCAAAGAGCCGATTGTGTGGTATATTTTCCCTTAGATTGGGAAAGTCGGGCAAAATCCCTGCTTCGAAACAATGTTATCCACCCGAAAAGATGTCATATGGAAGCATGTATTGTATTTTCTTATGTTTTTTAGAAAACGGCGAGACTCATCTATTTCATAAGAGAAAAGTTATATTTAAGAGGTTTAACTGGCTCGTCTATTGAAGGAAGGGCTACTTCCCCATCCCCCCGAACAACACATGCCTGCAGATTCCTCTTTTTATTTAAGAGCACCGCAAAATCTGCATTCTTTATCATCGCTTGTATTTTTATAAGCTTGTGGCTTTCGTAATCAAGAGTTTCGTCATACTCAAATGCAGCTTTATCCCCCCCCACGTGTTTCTTGTGAATATTAGACGTCGCTGTTGTGCCCTTTCAGCAACAGCACGTTTGCGAGATTCAACTGCTCTTCAATGGTTTCTGTATCTCTCTGAGATGCCATGTAAGTTGCATGCTGAAGACGCCAAGCTTGGGACTGTTCGGTTGTCTCAGCAGCCCGTTGAGATGCCAGATATTCAGCATGACGTCGACGCCGAGCTTGGGACTGCTTTGTTGTCCCAGCAGCTGCGTGAGCTGCCTCACTCTCTGCATGTTTAAGCCTTCGCAGTTTGGCTTGTGGAAACGTTTCGTTAAATCTAGCTACTTTCTTAGCTCGAGCTATATTAGAGCTTTGGGTAAGATTAGACTTACGCTTTTGCGGCATAATTCTTAGTAGGTGCTTTTTTTACATTTCCAAAAAATACAGTACGGCAGTTATTATTTTTATACTTAAAAAATGCAATGCCTGCCTATTCAATTAAAACTATAGTGTTATAATTAACTACAAACCACAAAGTTGCAAATTTGTCCAAATGATGTAGTGTAGTGTGAAAGACTTATCTACTTTAAATACCAGAAGCGATAAAAGTAAGTTTTATTCTGAAATTAAAAAAAAATAATAATGATTGCAAAGCAAAAAAATTAGAATCGAGCGCGCACTGGTGCCTGGCGTAGACAAAACAGAGGGGAACGTGTTTTGCTTCATACATGAAAGATAGATATATGCAGACGCGGTACGGCAGAAAATCTTGCAGATGGCAGAATTTTTTCCTACTTACTTGACAATTATCATTATATTTTGAGTACTTCACACAATATCTTTATATCTTTACTAGCATTAAGAATTCGATTGTATTGAAAAATATATTTATAGCTGTTACACTCTCGCCCCTTGATATAAAAAGAACATAAATTATAATATCTAATATTTCTATTTATATCTAAAATAGAAGTAGAAATATTTTTTTTCGCTCACTTAACCTAATAATCAAGTGGATTTCCCAAAGCAACTTTCAGTGGATCTCTACTCCATAAAATAAACATGCGTGCTAAATTTCAAGTCTAAATCTAACAGCAAAAACGGAATTTTTATCATCAATACCTCGTTGAGAGCATTCTTAGCGGATTCCAATTCAACAAAAGAAGCATGCAAACCAAATTTTATTATTACAGTCTTAGCAGTTCAAAAACGGGAATTTTGTCTATCAATACGCCCCAATAACTCTCCCCGCTTCCCCCTGGAGTTGATTTCCGTAAAATCTTTTCTTAGTGGAACTCTATTCAACTAATGAAAAAAGTGCTCAACAAATTTCAAGTAAATGAGTTAAATTCAAAAACAGTAATTTTTCTATAACACGCCTTAATCCCTCGCAAACCCCACTCCTTTGGGGGTCTGTTTTCGCAAAAATCTTTTTAAAAGGAACATTATTCCATGAACGGGACATACCTTCTAATTTTCAAGCAGGTGGTTCTATTAGTTGAAAAGCGGAAATATTTATCTATTACGCCCTTTAATCCCCCTCAGTGACTCTTGGGGATCAATTTTCCCCAAAACTATTTTGTAGAGGATCTCTACACCATGAAAGGAATTCGCTTACCAAATTTTAAGACTGTACGTCTATAGTTTGAAAATGGAAATAATTATCTAAGCCCCCGCAACGCCACTTAGGAAACGATTTTCACAAAACCCATCTTATAGCGGATCTCTACTAAATGAATGGAATCAGCTTACTAAATTTCGAGATTTTACGTCTTATAATTTAAAAAAGGTGCTAATTGCCTATAACGCCACCTAATACTCTACAACGCCATTTGGGAGTCGATTTTGACAAAACCCATTTTGCAGCGGATCTGTACTCTGTTAAAGGAATCTGCTTACCAAATTTCAAGACTGTACGTCTAATAGTTTAAAAATGGAAATAATTATGTTTAACGCCCCTTAAGCGCCCTCAACGCCCCTTGGAGGTCGATTTTTGTAAAAATCATCATGTAGGGAATCTCTACTTTATGAAAGAAAAAAATCTGTGTACCAAGTTTCACGACTGTACATCTAATAGTTTAGTAAAGGAAATAATTATCTATAACGCCCCTTAAACTCCGTAACCCCCCTTGGTGTTCGAACTTTGCAAAATCCGTTCTTAGCTGACGTCTACTCCACGAAGGGAACCTACCTACCAGATTTCAAGTTTGTAGGTTTAATAGTTCCGGAGATATCGTGATTAGTCAGTGAGTCAGTGAGTGAGTGAGTGAGTCACTTTTCTCCTTTATATATATAGATTATATCAGCGTAAATGTGTATTTTATTTTTTATTATTTTAAAATGTATTTGGTTTGTTTATTTTCAGTGAATTAAAATTTTTTCATAAATAATCTTTTGTTTTTGAGTTTCTAATATGCTCGCGGCTCTCCTAGGTGGGCACGCCCCACAGTTTGAGAAACGCTGACTTAGCCCCTTACCGTGTCAACATGTTTACTATTTCCTCTATATTAGCAGAAGTTATCTATCCAATGTCTCTTCATAACATCTCCTGTATGCATCACGTTTAAGACTGAATTTATGAAGCTGTGTTAAATTGTTTCCAAACATTTAGCCTGATACACTCATTTATAAGTTAAGTATCAAAATTGTCTATTACTGTCGGTTTTGATATACGGTCAGATCATTCTTTTAATTTATTCAGTGCTGTAAGAGTTTCAGATGTATTTATTCATACAACAGGTTTAAATACTTTTTAAAAAATAATTAAAATTTTTTCCTCATTTTTAGAGATTGGCTATAAATATGTAGGAAATAATCTGTTTATACAGTCAACTTTTTTAAAAAAAAAATCATTTTAACATATTTCAGATATATTATTTGGTGTTTAGGTTTAAAAATTTGCTTTCCACACAGATTTAACGGTAATTGCAACTAAAAATATTTCTAATGAAAAATTATTTAAAATTGTTTTCTTAATTTTATTATTTTTACTTTTACATGCATATTAAAAATAAAGTGATATTTATCAAGATATGAAAAATCACTTTAATTTAACGTAGATGAGGGGAAAAACACTTTTGAAAAAAAAAAAAATTTGTGAATTTCAAATGGATTTTTTTATTACATAAGAATTTTTAATCTAAATACTGCACAAACACACTCTTAATATTACGAGCTATAATCTATTTCAATATTTTCCAGCAAATACAAAGTCATTAACACGAGATGAATTTTTTATATTGAATACTTTACGGCTCATACATTGAATCTAATCATTGATGGCGTTGCCAGCTCCATTGGTGAAATTTCTGGTTTTTTTTATATGGTGCTAGAGGTTTGTAATTATTTTTCTGCATCCCCATGTGACGAATCTGTACGGAACCTTTCCACTAATCTTCCTAGGCGTCTTTCTGGGGAATATAAATTCGCGTTTATTTCCAATCAACTCCAAAAAGAAGTTTGGGATATTTAAATTAGATAAGGTATTTAAGTCGAGGGTTGCGAGATAGCAAGAGACATGATGGTAGGCTATTGAGCCAACAACGTTTAAAGCAAAACTAGAAGATTCAAAGAGATTAGATTCGTGAAGGCGTCGTGCTGCTAGACGTACCAGAAAGCTGATATAAGCCAGCGGTAAATATAATTCACGTACGCTTAAAGTAAGCGCCAGTTTGAGATACTTAGTTAAAGTTGATGACAATTAAGAATTCGAATACGTGTGTTTCTCGAATCTCCTATGTCGGTAAACCTTACTTGAGTTGAGCTAGATTAGTAATCAATCGTATTCTTAGTAATTTAATTTAATATAAAGGCGAATCGCTTTAGAAGACGTAACATTATTATATTACTTGTTATCAGAGATTTTTGAGGAAAATTATAACAAAAAATAAATAATATTATTATTCAAAATGGCTTTTGGTGGTTTTTTGCCTCAAATTAATCTTGGTGTTCAAGGTGTGACCCAGGGGGGTCAGCACACCCATATCGTTGGTATTTACCAAAAAAACACGTGAAAAGTCTAACTTTAAAATCTCAAGGAAGGAAGGTTGTAATAATGCAATTAGTCCTCTTAAACAAGACCTAAAAATATTATTACCGCATTAAATGCCTTAATTGAAGATACCATCAGACACAGAAAAAAAATAATTTAAACATTTAAGTTTTTGAACTAAATTTTAATTTGGCATGATTTACACCCATGTCCATAAGTTAAGGATAATTCAGAATCACACAGAAATTGAACGCTAAAATAAAAATTTCACCTGTAGAATTATCAGACACATCTTGAAGAAGAATATGCAAATTACAGGAAACCACAGGATAGTACGTCACAATGACGAGAGTGTAAGAGAGGGGTATATAAGGAATGGTGACAAAGAAGTAAAATTGTTCACAAGCGCTTTAAAAGCCTATCAGTGCAATAACCGCATAGTTATGGCACAAAGGAAGCATTTGGATGATTTTTTACGTGGTAGAATTATTGGACGACTGGAATGTGGACGTACCCAGCTGGAAGTATCCGAGGAACTTGGAATCGCCCAGAGTGTCATCTCCAGACTTAGGCAACGATTCCAAGATGATGGTAATGTGAGTAGATGTTACAGCACAGGTCACCCTTGAGTTACAACGCCGAATGAGGACGGGTATTTGGCAGTTACTGCCAAAAGAAACAGACGGAGCACAGCATCAGACCTGTCTCGTCAGCTCTTTTAGCTTCCGGTACGACAGTTTCAAAGCAGACCGTGTACAGACGCTTAGGGCACATCTATACATATAAATAAAAATGGAGTGTCTGTTTGTAATTTGAAATTAACAGCTTTTTACTAAATGCATTTAAAAGTATATACGGTACTTAAATGAAAAAATAAATTTTTACAATTTTTGAGTGTCTGTCTTTTTGTCTGTTTGTTCCGGCTAATCTCTGAAACGGCTGGACCAATTTTGATGAAACTTTCACTAGCAGATAGCTAATGTTATAAAAAATAACTTAGGCTACTTTAATTATAGAAAAAAAAATAGGGTTCCGCGAGAAAATAAAATTAAAACGAATGAAATGGAGAACAATATCCGTTTCAAATAGGGATTATTTTTATTCATTAGGGATTATTTTTAGTCAATAGGGATTGCTTTATTTCGCTAGACTTCTGTCTCAACGTTTCTAGCAGTTATATTAAACCTTTTTGTTTGATTAGGTTGTTGCCACTCGCGACATTTCGCGTCCATGTCCTTTGATCCTAATGATTTTACAGTCCTCACCCTATCGACGGTATCAAAGGTCATGCGTCCCTTTCACACTTTGCTCAACAAAAAACAAAGAAAAAAAATTAAAACAAAAAAGAAAGATTGATTCACAAAGTAGAGGAATGACATTATACTTATAGTATAGGTATTTCTTTACGTGGAATATATAATCATTAAGTTTTCGTAAACTCTGCGAATTGAATAAACAACTTTTTGTTAAATTCCACGTGGATGAAGTCGCGGGTAACAGCTATATATATATTTAACAGAAATTAAATTCATCAGAAAGTAATATCAGCATATTACACATCCAGATACAAATTATTTACATTATTTTAATGCGTTTATTACACAAAATTTGTAACAATGTGTTAATTTTGCTGAGCAGAAGGAAGGTGTTTTCAAAAATTGATCCATACGAGAGTTACGGAGCGTTATAAGTACAAAAGATCTTTTTTTTTATCAGCTATTATATCTACAGACTTAAAATTTAGCAAACGTGTTTTTTTTTTTTGTCATCTGAGATATGCAAAAAGCTTTTTTTTAAATTTACAATTCACGTAGAATTAACTCATTAAAACTTCTTTATCCTTCAGTCTGTATTGCTTAAATTTTCAATTCATCCGTGCGAAGAACGGGTATACCAGCTATTGGTCTATATGCTCGTAGGCCTGTCAGATGTGCTTCACTTAGCACAACTCACTGTCGCCTGCGATTAACCTGGAGTAGAGAGCATGCATTGTGGACACCACAACAGTGATCTTGTGTGATGTTTTCCGACGAGTCCAGGTTTAGTTTGCAGTCTGATTCTCGCCGGACTTTAATATGGAGAGCCCCAGGTACCTGTTACCACCAAGAGAACACCATTGAACGACACCGTTACGGTGGTGCAGGATTTCCCATCTCAAAGCTCAGGAAAAAGGTATATTTATTTGTTTATGAGGGAGTGATGAACCAGCTTCAAATTCCTTCCTGCATTTCGCGATCTCTTCAGCTAATGGACGATTTACCTTAATATCTGAGTGCTATTTGATATTCTTCTTTCTGTATGTTTCACAATATTTCTGATGATGATCTCATGAAAACCTGAGAAGAACTTCAATATTAAGTTACAGGTACAGGAGAAAGGAAATATTGTGAAAGATATAGACGGCATACAACCCTTTAATGAAACGACTTCATTCAAAGATATTTATCCAGGTAAAAATAGCCAATTGAGGCATTAGAAATTATAGTCAAGAATGATCTCCAGATTTTGCTCAAGCAATGAGAATTTTTTAACCTTATCTGTTTCTCTAGCTTCAGAAGAAAGAAGTTTTAGAAAATGAAAAATCATTAAAAATTACTTGAGAAATAATATGACGCAAGAAAGGTTTTCTGATTTAGCCATCATCTCTATTGAATCTGAAATCTCAGAAAAAATGGATTTCACCGAAACTATTGACAAATTTACTTCTCAGAAAGCCAGAAAAGTTATTTTATAGTTAATTATTAGGTAGTCTTTTTTTTCTGTGGAAGAACTGATTTATATACATTTCATTTATGTGCTTTAGCACTTTTTTATTGCATTATATTTTCTGAGTAAATACAATTATTTTTTATTTCTAATTATAAATTTTTAAAGGTATTATTTTTGTTTGTTTATTGATTAATTAAAGCATTTTGTCGTTATTATGACATATTAGTTGGAGAAAAAAAGGGGGGTTCTGCACTTATAGAATTTTATTTACATTTTATTGATGTTTTACTTTTTACTTTAATACAGGTAGATGAGTTTATAGCGTCAACGTTAAGTATTAATCAAAATATGAAAAATTCTCTAGAGGGGCGGCACATTACGTCTTTGCACGCGGGCGGCCAACCCCCTAGGATCGGCCTTACATGTTTATATTAATTGTAACTATTTAATAAAAAGTAGCTAAAATAAAATTTTTCTTTGTTGATATATAAGTAGGAGTTGACTTAATTTTTTATATTACTTGTTTTTTTAGAATAAAGACATAACGTCGTATAACAAGACTTCTAGATGATGGCCTTTAGAACAATCGAGAATTTCTAAGCTAATGAGAAATGACATCGTAGAAGAAAAACCGATAAGAATATTTCTTTGTTGAAATATAGATTTTTCGAAATTTCTGAAATCTAAGTCGTGTAATTTATGTACATAATGTTAGGAAAAAAGGACATCGTGTATTTTGAAAACGTGTATAAAATAATTTTCATGTTGTGCAATTATCACATGTCCCTTTTCATAGTAAAAAAATTCTCAAATGCTATGTTCCGGAATCAGAAACGTACATGTAATTTACAAGCTTTTTTTTCTTATTTGTCACTAACTCCGGAACTCTGATGACATAGTTTCGTTATGAGAAAAAAAATGATAAGCATTATTATTTGACTAGTATAGTTCATTTAATAGAATCTTTTCTTTTTTTTTAACAAACCATTCAATGATGATTTATCTTTAAAATGGAAAATGCTGATACATCCAGATGTAACAATTGCATTTCATACAGAAAGAAAAAAAAATTTTTTTAAGTAAAAACTTTTTTTTTTCAAAAAAAAAACTTTCTTATTTTACAGGAAACAAAATACACAAATTAGAACATCTACGTTTTCTATTTAGAAAATTCAAAAACTATTGACGTTCAAAGTTTAACCCTTTATCTCTACCGCATTATGATTTACTGCAGTTTTTTTCATGCAATATTTTTTTTGGATCACTTAATTGAAAATTAAGGGTTATACATAAACACTTTGAAAAATTTAATCCATTAGATATACTCCACTTCAGAAAATTTTATCCATTAGAACTAATTAATTAATTAAAGATATTGAACTGTAAAATTAATTACATACATTGTTAACTTAAAATAAATAGTCAAATCGTTTTCTAAGGTCTTCATTAACATACTAAAAAATAAGACACTTACCTTTTGATATTAACTATTTTTTCGGAATAAAAATGACTATCTTCGCAATCCGCTGAAAACGCAATTTCTGCTATAAAACGATTTACCCCTTCCCTGCTAAAATACTCATCATAGAACCCGCGTGCTGCCATATATCTTGAAAGAGTGGATTTAAAAGAATATTTCTGCTAAGTATCGTCAGAGTATTCGTAAAAATGGTTATTTCATGTAATTTTAAAGTCAGTGGTTCTTATAAGTACCGTCGATAGATAAAGGGTTAACAAGAAAACAATATTAAAATTCTTAAAATTATCATTAATTCACGTGTATTGTTTTAGATTTCTAATTTAAGAAAAATGCAAAATATATCATGGATTAGAAAGTTATAACAATTGTGCTAAATATTAAAAAAATAATGGGCTGTATATGTATAAAAATCTGTTTAATTTTAAAATACTGGCTTTTAAAAGTTTGACTACTCTGAAAAAATATATATAGTTAGTACAAAAAGCTGATTGTCTCGGTTCTACCATTTCTTATTTTAAATATATCATAAGGGATTGATAGGGATTCAAATTAATAATGCGGGAATTAAGAATTCGGAAGATTTACTACATTTTTCTGAAAAGGCACCAAAACAATGTAAAACTTTTTTAGTTACTGATTTATAAAGGGTGAGAATTTAAAGAACTAAAAAGACTTAAGTTAATCCCTGTATAACAGTGATTCTCCTAGACATTTTAGTATTAAAAACCAGTATTAACGAGAATGATTTCTTCACTGACCAGTAAAATGTCTTTTCGGCATGACCGAATCATCTTGTATAATGCGTATTTTATTAATATTATAACAATGTTGAAATACATAATAACAATGGAATAACAATGTTAAAACAAAGAAAATTATATTATTATAATCATGATAACAATTTAATTTTGATTAATTTTATTGATATCAATTTATCCTCTCTTGCTATACATTCCGGATTTTAACATCACAACCGACTAACCATCTATCCGTAATAGAACTTCCCCTCCCTCCCCCCGACTCTGTGTGTTTTAATGATTTGTATATATTTAAGTCTTTCATAAAGATTTTTATCTGGTTGCTAATACACAAAAATTATCAGCAGTTCTTAGGCCCTGTTATATTTTTTATTATTACGATGTAATGTAATCATTTTCTAGGGTTAGAAAGTGACGTACAATCGAGTTGAAATTCGAATACAAGTATATTTAAAATAAAAAAAGGTACACGAGGATTCTTTCATTTCAAAATATTTTTCACAGAATGCCTTTTATATAGAGAGAGAGAGAGAGAGTGAGAGAGCTAGAGAGAGAAAGAGAGAGCGATTTGATACATATACGTATTTTTTTTAAAAATATAGAGCAAAATTATAAATGAAATAAGCTTGTAAAAAAGTGCTAAACTATTTTTACAAATAAATATCATTTATACTCTCATAATAAACAATTTCTTTTTTATATAATTAATTAAATCATCTTTCAAAATTATTAGTAATATATGTATCCCTTGAATTAACTATTATAAACAATCATAATTATTAGTTCATAAACTGAAAGTAAGAAAGGACCTAATGAGACTGAAAAAGTTTATGTTATATTTAAAACAATAAAAAAAATTTAAAGAAAAGTAAATGAAAATTTTTAAAATTAAATTTCAATAATATATTTGAAAAAGAAAAAATAAAACCTCAAAACTTCAATTTTGTGACGTATGTAAATGTTTTGCCCTCATGTGATATTTTAACCACCTGCGCAAGATGTACACAAATGATGAAACGGGTAATAAGTTGCTTTAGAAGCAACACGTATTATAGAAGTGTTCATTTGCAATCCAAGGCCATGAGAGGACTTTTGTAGAATATTAATTAACTTGGTAGAAAAATAATTTTATAACTTTTTTGTTTTAAATTGATATACTTATTTCATTATTTATAATAATATATCATGCACACGTTTTTCATATTTTTATCAGTTTAGGAAACTATTTACGAATCTTCTCTTCTCTGACTAATTCGGTTGAGTAAAATTTTTGTGTTCTGTCTTAGATTAGAGTGTTTTTCATTTATTTTTATATGCACAATTTCTCAGACAACTACACAATTCATTAGTTTATGAAATATAAATAACTGCAAAAATATTCTTTGAAGCAAAGGACAGGTGAAACAGACAAAATAATATAGGATATTAGATTCTAGACCATGGGTCCATAGAGTGTTTTTTTTTGTGTGTGTCATTTTGTTTTTCTTTTTTTCTTTATTCATTTTGTGTGTTTGTGTGTATCATTGTCATTTGTACCCGCCCTTGGAAATAAAAAGATTTCTCACCAAACAAAATCAGGGGATTGTATAAATAGTGCAGATTGCAGACAAAATAATATAATGATACAAAATTAGGATATCACTATTTATGCATGACCATTTTCTTCTCTTTTTATATATATAAAGTTTTCCTTTTAATATTCTACAGTAAATGTATGCTGGTGATTCCTTCCACATTCAATTTTTGTCTATTTTGTATTATTATCATTATTAAAAATATTGCATAAAGTCATATATTAAATTAATAGCTGTTCAAGTAATTTTTATCTTGGGGATAAGTTAGATCTTAGTTATATAGGCTTAAGGGTACGTTGATAAAAAAATTTGATGATTACTACTGTAAGGATTTGTGTAGGTTTGAGTTTCCTTCAAAGAACGCAATCGGGCGGAATAATAGCATAGTAGCTCGTCGTATTCGGCTGAACCTCATCTGGAAATTTGAAGAGCGGAGTACCAATTAGATGTGATCTGGTAACCTGACATTTTGGGAGAGTAAGATGCCAGCTCTCAGGTGTCATCTTCGCCATTGACCGACTTTCAGAATTACGAAATCCGTCTCTAATAACCCTCGAGTCAAGTCAAAGTGGGACGTCGAAAAACAATCAATTAGTCAATCTAATAATTTGATAGATGGCTCAAAATTAGACAGTCAGTAAAACTATTAGTTTATCCTTAGAAGGGATGGATAGAGAGAGATGCACTGAATGTTACGATTTAAATACAAGATCTTAGAATAAGTTACGTATAAAGTTTATATAAGGGCTATTTATCTCATAATATGTACTGAAGAAATGTATTTATATGTTTTTTGTGAATTGCTTCCATCTTCTTTTGTGCAAACATTTGTTAGAGATTATTATAGAGATGATTTTTTTTAATAAAATTTTATTGTAATTATTTGATAAAGGGTGAGTGAATACAGTAGTGTAGCGTTTTTCTATACCGCAATATCGAACAAAGTAAATGTGTTATTTAGTATTTAAAGTGAGTGATTAATTTGGTTTTCTGTATCATATGCAGTTGCGTAACAATAAAGGAAAATATTTTATTGTCATAATAACAATAACATATTATTAAACAGTATTTATTACCCTTTTAAATCGAAATCAGAAAACAATCGGATTACATTAAAACTATTCTGCACTTTAATTTATTGATCTTAGTTGACTTGCAAATTGAATTAACCCCACTCAGGAATAAGTCTAAAAATAGCTAAGTTTATGTTCAATATTCTTTCGGTTTTTTTTCCTGATAAAGTATTTTTTGTAATATTTTGGGAGCTAAATTTCATAGAAAGCAAGATACATTAGGAAGGCAATATATCAACGCCATATTTAAACTTTAAAATACAGGATGTTTCCACTTTTCTTTCTCTTTAACTTGAAATATTAGTCTGTGGAAAAAAATACTGAAGTAACATTATGCAAATTAAATTTTTTTTTATGCGTTAGATGCATAATTTATATTATTTCTCTTTAGAGCATTAATCTTCCAATTCTCTTTTGAAAGCCTTTTTCTCCCATTTGGTGCAAGAAATTCAACGCAGAAACATTTTTATTGTTATTACGAAATAACAGGGTTCATTTTATTGAAAACAAAGCCACCAAATTAATAACAGAGGAAACATTTTTTTTAAGAATTACTTAAAATATTAATGATTTGAAACATAAAACGAAACGAAGCAAATGTAATCTAAACTTTTTAATTGAGATAATATTAACTTACACATACACAGACATCAAGGAATAACATCGACAACTCGAGGAATGATTTCATTTGATTCTTAAGCTTTCGTGAAAAAGATCACCCCAAAATTTTCATATTAAGAGGCAATTAAAAAAAAATCAGGTCTTATATTTTATTTTCTTACAAATACATAAAATAAATAATAATGTCTGTTGCTAGAAACATTATTTTGTAGTTTTATTTCGTTATTGAAGAAAGACAATAGCTTTCACACTCTTTTCTTTATTACTGCCTTGATTATATTTTAATTAAGTGAATCAGGATGTACCAAACTTTTATATATACTGCTCAAAATAATTAAAGGATATTGTGGTTTTAGGCGGATCTTGTGGCTGGGAAACTTTTTAGCTGATTGATACTTGGTCGATAGACGTAGTAGGTTATATGAGAATAAATTACACATGTTTGGCAGAAAAAATTGCATTTTATTGCGCATTTGTGTACAAAAGGAAAAAAACACAATTTGTGCATATGAGAAAAAAAGAATAAGAAAAGGTGTTTTCTTCAAAGGAAATCATTTTCAGTAAGGGGTATGGTTTCCACGGACGGCCAGCAACGTTGAGCACCTTTGAGGCATGGAGTCAATGAGGCTATTAATCACGAGTTGGGGTATTCTGTCCCACTCTTCCAGAAGAGCTCTTTCCAGTTCTTGGAGAGCTTGTGGGGGTGGTTGGCGGCCAGCAACTCGTCTTCCTAGAGCGTCCAAAACGTGCTCTATTGGATTCATATTTGGAGAACACGCTGGCCATTGCGTTCGTACGATTCCTTCCTTGAAAAGGGAATCCTCCACGAGGTTAGCACGATGTGGCCTGCTGTTATCGTCCACTAAAATGAAGTCATCTCCGATTGCTGCAGCGTAAGGGACTACAATAGGTCTGAGGATCTCATCCCTATATCGGCGAGCAGTAAGAGGTCCATCTCGAATGATGTAGAGGTCTGTGCGCCCGTCAATGGAGATGCCACCATACACCAACACTCCTCTACCACCAAATCTGACACTTTCGTGCACGAACGCAGGATTATTCCTACTGCCACGGTCCCTCCAGATGAAAATACGTCTATTATCCGGATGAACAGAAAAACGGGACTCGTCAGAAAAAAGAAAATTGCTCCATTCCTTTCTCCTCCAGTTCACATGCTCTTTTGCCCACTCCCTGCGGTCGCGACGATGCCTTGATGTTAGTCTAACACATACCATCGGTCGGCGAGCATACAGACCTACACCATGGACCTGGTTTCGGACAGTCTGAGTTGAAACCGTGGTGCCAGTAGCCGAGCGAAGGTGTTGCTGGAGAAGAGTAGCGTTCATATTTCGGTGTCTCCGAGCCGTTAAAACTAAATAACGATCTTCATTGGGCGTTGTTGCCCATCTACGACCTTGTCCTGGTCTTCGGCCTGCACTTCCAGTCTCCAAAAAACGGTTCCAGATCCTGGAAATCACACTTTGTGACACTCTAATGGCTTGCGCTACTTCGGCTTGAGTTTGGCCCCCTTCTAACCTACCAACAACTCTCCAAGCTTCTGAATCGGTTAAATGACTTCGCTGAGACATCGCACTCGTCGAAACAAAGCAGTTACTGAATGCCGATCATCCTTGTCTTCATTTCAGTTGAAAGTCAAATTTCATTCGCTGCCGCTGAAGCAACGTTTTTGACGTCGAACTCAAAATTAGCATACTCCCCAGTTTGAAAATCAGAAAAATTTGCATTTGTGATTCTCTTCTTCCATTTTCGGCAAAAAAAAATTTCGCTTAAATCTTTATTTTATATAAAACTTACAATATCCTTTAATTGTTTTGAGCAGTGTATTATTTGTATATTAGTATTTAATGTACCGAGAAAAAGTACATTATTAGTTGTGTCACATTCTTAATTAATTGTTAATTGTGCTTTTCATTATAATCAAATGATTTCCTTCGTAATATAATTTTGTATGTACTGATGTCTGTGATTCGTGTAAAAGGGTCATCGTGCTTTGTGCTTTTGCTGACAGAGGTTCACAGAACAAAAAAAAAAAGAAATGCTTTTTACATATAATACATAAAAAAATCTTTTAATTCGTTTGTTATAGAATTTTTCTTTAGATCACTAAGTTAAGTTTTTAATTTACCAATGGGTTGCTATTTAAAATGGAATTGCTTAGATTTTACGTGTCGCGCGAAATGCATTATGCCAGTGCTTCTCAAACTTTCAATACACGCGACCCACTATTCAATCATCATTTTCATCGCCCCCCTCCATACAAAAGCAATGTATTGAATTCAATAATACTATACTTTGATACTAAAGCTACAATACGACTTTAACCTCTTATGTGCCACCAACGTATATAAACGTCTTGCTCAGCCAAAGCATTAATTTTCTGCACGTATATATACGTCTTTCCGAGGTACGATTTTTCTGTGCAGTGCTATTCATAAAATTATTCCGAAGGCTTTGAAATGCAATAAAAGGACCCTGGCAGTGTTTGCGAAGGATTTACTTATTTCAGAGGATTTGCTTATTTATTTCTTTTCTCCTCCCCCTTCAAAAAGCATCAAAATACGCTCTTCTACGTGGTAAATGGTGATATTGGTGAGCATATCGCTTAACTTTTAACCAGTAGTTGAGAAATTAATTATAAACCGTATAAATTATCAAGATAAGTGTTAATACAAGCCCATGGAGCCACTGATAAATATCAAACTTGTTCTTAACTTAGTATTGTTAAATTAATTCAATTAATTAAATTAATTAATTAATTACCGATTTATTCAAAAATGTATTATATCAGTGTAAATGTGTGTTCTATATTTTATTAAATCAGAAAGTATTTTGTTAGTTTACTTTCAGAAAATTTTTTAAATAACCTTTTGTTTTAGACTTTTCAATAGGCTCGCGCCCCCCTCGTAGAGTTATCACGCCCCTCAAGGGGGCGCGCCCCACAGTTTGAGAAACGCTGCATTATGCTTAAGGCTATCTTCGGCTAATGTTAAAGGATAGAGGCTGAATTCGGAATATTTTTTCAGATATAAAAGTACTCAAACATTAATATTATATATATATATATATATATATATATATATATATATATATATATATATATATATATATATATATATATATACATATTCTGGCTACACTATCCTGTAGAGAACCGCTTATTTTATCATACTACTCATTTTTATCCGAGTTGACACTTTTTTTTATTAAAATATGTTTTGCATTTTACCCCTATACCGTAATGCTAAATGAGCTATCCCTTCACATGTAAAAGGGAAAAACTAATTATTTATGGAATATTTTGAAATTTTAAAAACACTATATTTTAAACAAATGCATGGGTTACAATGTCACACATTTTTATAAAAATTGAGGCATTTTTTTTCTGTCTGAAAAAATGTGTTCCGCGTCAAGTTCACGCTCTCGTACATATGGCGAAAATAGTCTTAATGGTAATGTTTTCTGAATTAACATGCGATTCATTATCAGAAACAAAACAAAAATTACCATGAATATATTTCTGAAGTTTGAAAAGAATAAAATTTTACTTTATAATGTAAGGTAATATTAGTAACAATATTTTCTAATAATAAGATAATATTAGTAACAAGTTAGTTGGGAATTTCATGTGAAATGTCAATCTTAATGAAAGGTCTTATTATGTACTGAATTATTCACTGGACATTTATTAAACATTTATTGCAAGAAAATGCTACATTTCAGTTAAACTGTAAAATAAATTAAATTAAAATTGGGAATTAGTTCTGAAAAATAAAATTTAAGGCTTAAAGAATTTTAAGAAATTATAAGATAGGAGGAAATTAAAATGCCTTTTACAGATAAGATTTATTTAAATAACTAATATAATTATTAAGATGAGCATTGATTTTTTGTGTGGGTATAGTTAATTTAATTATTGTTGGAAGAAGTAGTAAAAACACTAATAATATATATTTCTTACAAGACCTAAAAACAGTTCTCTGTCGAAATCACACAATTATCAATCAATGAATCGTTGATTCTAAAACGGTTCATTTCTTTTAAATAAACATTTCATTGCGTACGAAACTTTTTAGGACTTAATTCGGAGTACGATGATTTTGAGAACACCATTAAAAGATCAGATTAACAGTCGATTAGCTTAACGAGCTTCAAATGTAATATTTCTTTGGAATATTCTTACTGAATACTCAGATCACGCGAATAAAAGTTGCAGATGAACTATATATAAGATTTTCCATCACACGTTATTCAGCTTTAATAATAATAATAATAATAAATGTTGATGTTGAAAGAGAGTAAATGCCAACAGATACCTGAGCCAAATGAATTATAGATACATGTAAATAATTGCTTAAAATTACGAAAAGAAGACTATGAAAATTATGAGAGTCTTCTAATATAATATATCTTGAAAAGTTTCGTTTTTTTTGTTTCTTAGGCATAGTTAAATTATCTGCATTTATTATTTGAATGCAATTTATACATTTCAAAATTTCTTGCTAAGTTTGTAATAAACGGTGTTATCTCGAATTTCAAACTTAGTAGAGTTTTTTCCCAAGCAAATGTAATTTTTTTTGTAAGTGAAAAACGGCATCGAGCACACACATAATAAAACATCTAAATATTTTTCAGACCAAATCTTAAAAATACGCTACTAGTTAAGCAAAATTTTATTGAGTAACGGGACGTTGCTTAGTTATGCGAGTTGGGTTGTAAGTATGAACCAAATATTCCAATGCGAAATAATTCAAAAAAAAAAATTTTTTTCTCAGCTTCCATAAAACTTATGTATAATGTGATACAGCTAAATTGATTTTAAAATAAAATAGATTCTGTTATGAAATTTGTACAACATTTTTGTACTGGTTATGTATCGCGAAAGAAATGCATGCGTATTTACATTTTATTTTACTAGAGATTTAGTGGCTGTCATAATTTAATGTCAATATTTAAATATAGCATACATTTTAAAAACAGAAAAGGAACCTTTATTTGTATCATATATATATATATATATATATATATATATATATATATACATGGAGACCTGACATATATATATATATATATATATAAGCAATTAATTAAAACATAATTCTATTCAGCGGCCGCTCTTGTTATTCCAGTACTTAATCCGTGTCCTTGATTCTAAGTATATACTATGTTTCCACCAAAATAAGACCTACTTTTATATAATTTTTTGTTGCAATAGATGCATCTAGGCATATTTTCAGGGATATCTTTTTTGCACAATAATCTACATTTATTTCTATACACTGTTATCGTCTTTTTGTGAATCATCGTCGTAAAGTTCGTCACAGTTCACATTGCTGAAGAAAGTCATCCATCCAGTGTTGTGATGTTTTGAATTTTTCGGGAGATTAATTTACCTGCAAAAGTCATGGCAAGGTTAAGTGCTATGATCAGAGGCATGGCGGAGAATGTTAGGAACCCTCCTGCGAAGTGAGGTTTTGACTTCAAGCCGTACTTGGCGTCACTCAGATTTTGGGCTTCCTAGAATCCTAGGCCCACCCGCTATGCGGTTGTATACGTTACGCCACTGACTATGATATCAAATCAGCCTTTAGCGATTGACTAAGAATAATTAATAATGATGATATAAATTATATACACTATTTTAAGTGTTCATTACACATAACTTTTAACAATGTGTTACTTTTGGTGAGCAGAGATCAGCTTAGGGAGATATTTTCAAAAATCGACCCTCAAGAGTGTTACGGGGAGTTATAAATTTTAAACCTTTTTTATCAGCTATTAGATCTACAGACTTAAAATTTAACAAGGGTGTTTTTTTTTGTTTAGCTGAGATATGCAAAAAGCTTTTTTTGTTTAATTTGCAATACACGTGAAATTAACTCATTAAAACTTCTTTATCCTTCAATCTGTGTTGTTTAATTTTTCAGTTCACTCGTGCGAAGAACGGATATACCAGCTAGTATATATATATATATATATATATATTTATTTATTTATTTATTTATATATGTATATATATATTTATTTATATGTATATATTTATATATATATATATATTTATATATATATATATATGTATATATATACATATATATATATTTATTTATATATATATATATATGTATATATATATATATCTATATATATATTAATTCCTTTATTCTGAATTTTAAATATTAAATTAATGATACTAAACTTTAATATTTTGTTTGAAATTTCGATTTTTTTTCTTAAATTTTAAGAAGGTGGTCGAATTGTGTTTTGCATTTTAGTCTGATGAAAAATTATTAATTTAAACTCTTTCATTTAGATAAAAGTCAAGGTACTATTCAAAATATCGTATACAATGTTTGTCATAATTGCGTTAAGCATTATTAATATCTGAAAGCATTTAAGCCATGTATCGAAGGAAAATAGCTTTTATCCAAAGACGAAGAAAAAAAGTTCTTGTAAACTTGGGTCACTGACTCCATGAACCAATATCGAAAACAAAGTTTCTCCTGTTCAAATAAAGATAAATGCTTACGCTATTAGTGTCAATCAACACATCTTCTGCTATCAAATAAGCAACTTTTGTAAAAAAAATAACAATAAATATTTCAATGCCGCCATCTTAGCAGCGACATTTTTTTTCCTTTAAGAAAGTTTAAAATCTCAACGAATTTTTACGTTCAGCCTTCACTGGAGTGCCTCTTCAGAACTACAATCTCGTGATTAGTAACTATACTCTTCTCCATCTCTCAGTGTAACACATGCATATAAAAAAAATCAAACGTTCTATTTTTACAGTCGAAAGCAGGACTGAAACATCTTTCAGTTCATCAGTTTTTACTGCTAGTCCTTGGTTGTTACGGTCTGAATGCATAGTAGAGTGAAGTAGGTTATTAAAACCTAATTTATACAGCCTTGCTCTAAAATCAGTGGCACTGCAGAGCGTTGTAGGCACATAAATACGTATTTTAAGTGAGATAAATATTCCACAAGAAAGGATTCACCATTTCGGTTTTGAATTATTTTTTCTTGGAACATTATTGAATCTAAAGATACTTTTAAAACAGATACTTGAGATAAGGGGAAGTGCGTATATACGTGTATATCACATGAAAAAAGTCAATTCAAAATAGTCTGTATAATACATTTTTTATTCATGATTTGGGGAGAGAGGTATTTAAAAATACACTTTCAACAGATTGCGTAAAAATGTTAAATTATGCTCTTCTCTGTAATTAAATGGGGAACAAACTTGTTCTAAATACATTTTCTGTAGTTTTCGTGGGTTGCATTTTTAAAAATGTAATTGAAAAGCATTACGAACTTCGTATAAATTCTTTCATTGCAAAACATTGAGCAAAAGAAAATTCTTTCAAACATATTTGTACTTATTCTTGAGAACGGTTGATTTATAGAAGATAGAGTATATTGGCTTTCAAAAAAAATTTCAAGACATCTATAAGTAAACTAAAACTCTTAGGCTCAATTTCCATCCCCACACACGCAAATGCTTATGAATTAATAATTGCAATAAGTATTTATTTTGCGTCAAAACTAATTTTTTAACACCATATTTTATTTAACTAAAAATTATCTTAGAAATAGTAAATGCATGCAGACTTAACTCTAAATTTATCCAGAAAGTCTTGAGAAATAATCCACATAAGTTTGAAATTAGCTTGATATTTCAAAGTTTGCTTGGTTTGATTCACATTCAATAAATATTACAATACTATGCTATGTTTGAGATCGGAAATATTGGTTAAGTGAAATTTATTTAGGAAATTGAGTTAACTAATAACAGTTGTAAAATACACTTTATATATTCATTTGCGAATGCTTTTTAGTCTGAAATTATGTATTTAAAGAAAATTAAACATGAAAGAAAACAGAAATTGTATTTAAAAAAGCCTTTTTTTATGGCTCATGACAGGAATGAAAAATGCAAAACCTTTCTTCTTTCGTGAGCATATGAATTGATATTTGAATGAAACTTCTGAATGACATTTGACTCGTAACGTTCGAGAGATTAATTCTGCTGTCTAAAGCTGCCAGTTTTGCAAATGAAGGACAAAATACCTTATTTTTTAAAGATGATGAAGATGAAGGAAAAAAATATAATAAATACAAAATAACGAACATTTCTCCCTCCCCCCTTTTACGATAATAACTAATGGAACTTTTGTTTATAAGTTAAAAATAAGAATTATATATACTTATAAGTACATACTTTAACTAATTAATGCAATAACTTGAATGAAAAAATTAATTAAACTGTAAGTGAATAAACCTTAATAAAATGTTTTTAATAAGTTAAATGGTGTCAATGGAGAATGATGAGTTAAATGCAGTGTATCCATAAATCTGAACACTGTAACGGGCTGTAATACAAAATCCGTAAACGATATCATAAAAATGTGCTGAATTTTTTTTAAGACTGATGGTAAGTTTATGAATTTCTGGGATTTTTTCTTTTTGCACTGTGTATTTTATTTTAAGCAACTTGCCTTTCTAACTTGCCCATGTGATACTCTATATATATAAGGTTTCCAAACCTTTTCTAATATTTCAAGTGTTATAAAAATACACCAGCTTTGATATTATTTTTAATTCATATAATTCACACTCATATTCTTTACTCACTATCTTCAACTTAACGTACAGGAAAAAGTCTAGTGAAGTAATATCTCTCAAAAGCGGAACAGGAAATGTCATTGCCTTGGCCAATCCACCGTACAATTGTTAATGGGGATTGTCATTCATATTATAACCGACTACTCTTGCATTGTAAACACATTGACAAATACCAACTATCAAAATCAGTTATCAAAGGCGTTTTTTATTTTATTTATCTCTAATAATTTTTTAAAAACGTTTCGCGATTTTATAAATTAGATTTCCTGATTTATAAGTTCGTTTTTTTAAAAAAAAAATTGACTTCTCTTGCAACTGTAGAAAATAAACTTAATCGGAATAATAATTGCTGAAATCAACTATTTAATTCCCATAAGCATTATTTATCAGTTTGTGTGCTTTTACCCAAAAGGAAAAATTTGTATAGGAAAAAAATGCCTACTCATAGGGCACCCTGTTACTGAATACAATTGGTTTAGCAACTGATTAGAAATGTTCACAGAAAGTAACGCTTAAGCTGAAGCCTGAAGACTTAGAGTAATAGTGAATATCCATATAATGGAACTAAAACGACTCAGAAACAAGAGTAATGCTACACATAATGCTTAAATACTGAACTTATAAGAACTAAAAATTTAGGCTAACATGGTTATATATTGCTATTTTTTGGTCTGTTACATACACATTTATTTTACTTTCATCACGAACGTGATTCACACTTCTCGTAACTCACGATGTTACTGTCTTCCATACTGAATAAAGGAAATGTAGTTGAAAAATTGTTTATACCTATTCAAAAATATAGTGAAAATTTGTGTAAAGTTATACGGAATGGCTATGAAATGCAGTCCAAAAATATATAGGTGTTTTGTTCTATAAGGAATATATATATATATATAATTCAGCGACAGCTTTAGAAATCATAATAGGTCTCCAGTTTAGTCCAAAGACTTTTTTTGTATCTACATTTGTTGTGTCTGGTGAATTCCAATTTCTTCCTTCTTTAGCACTGTAGGTTCTAGTACTTCTTCACTTTTATTTTATTATAGTATATATATATATATATATATATATATATATATGTAATAATACCCCTAACATCCTTTTAATTAACTCTTTTAATAATATTCAAATAATCTTTTGATTATTTGGTTCGAAATTAACACCCTGATCTCTTAATCGTAATCATCTAATATTATTACATCATAAATCCCTTTCCCGCCCATTGCAACCAATCAGAGCTCTTATTACAAAAATGTCACGTGGTCTTCACCGTCGAGTATAAAAATCGATGTCTCTGGAAATCTTCCTCTCGCCGCTCGTTTCTCTGTAGTCATGTAGCCGGCTGCTTTGTGTTGTGTGTTGTAGTTTCTTTGTCTGTGTTGCGTCGTCCATGTTCATCGTAATTAATATGCCTAGGTGTTTCAAGATATACAATAAATTGGATTTACTAATCTAACAGACTGCCTCGTCGATCTTTCCATGGAAAATTCATCAACATACTGGAATCACTCACCACCGGCCACGCCCTATCCTTTGGTTCGCTACAATAGTAACATCCACTCTCACCACGGCTTACAATTATTATTTTATCAATCTCCAGAAATATAGAATTATATGATATATATATATATATTCTTGTTGTGTTCATTATCTATTATTTCTTGTTTTTGATGTATTATATAAATTTCTTTATATATATACATATATCTTGAAAATCTTGATTTATATATATATATATATATATATATATATATATATATATATAATATTTATATATATATCAAGATTTTCAAGATCACTTTTTCAAAAATCTTAAGTTTGAAAAATATGCTGAATTAATCCAGTTAATGTATAACGAATTATGACAGTAAAAAACTTATTCTGGATTTAAAAACGGTGTTATTTTTCTTTTCGTTCATTGCTGTAATAAGTATTACGAAATAGTTTTTTTTTTTAATAAAATTATATCACAATCTTTTTTTTCTCCGCATTTCTATTCTTATGTGCTCCGTAATTTTTTCTCTCTCTTATAAACGAGTTCAGAAACTCAAGCACACACACACATTATGATATATCAGCAATATAGAGTGTGTGGGGGGGGGGGAATATAACGCTGATCAGTAATTACTTTAGGCGACGAATGAATCCCTTTTACTTCTCAAAGAGACTGTCATTGGTATAAACAATAAATTACCGTGAAGTTTGAGTCACACTATTACGTTTTTATACTTAGTCCATTCAATATGATGAATATCTAAATCATAAACTGCTGACTGTAATAATTAGACTCTTGTAATTTTCAGAATTTTTTAGACAAGTATTTCCTAACTCGGAAACAATGACATGTGAATTTTCGAGTTATTTAAAATTTGACGGGCAAATATTTATCAGACACACCAAATTATCTGAGCTTTGTCTTCAGATTTAAATCATTAGCGATCGCCGAGGTTTATTAATAATAATTACTATAATTGAGGGTAGTAAAACCAAGAGCGGGAAATTCATTTAAATGTTTATTGATATAACGCTGCATATATACTGAATCTGAAAAATATTCTTGCAATCCATATGCATCAACTCTTTCGCTTAAAATTTAGAATTTTATGAAAATGGTTTTAGCATTGTCGAATGTAATTGTAGAGTTAATAGGAATTTTTTATAGTTTTTTTGCCTTTACAGTATTTTGCCCCAGGACTTTTTAAATATTGTGTTATCCAGTTTTATTGCATTCAAGAGAAGATTTAGTCAAATTTTCTTTTGTGTAAAACCTATGTGTCTGAAATTTATATTTTTTTTAGTCATAACGAAAAATTTGAGCATAGTTGCTCACAATCTGCTAGTATTGCCAAGGAAAGTAAGCGACTTACTTTACCAACTTCATCAGACTTGGTGGATTTCTATTATGTGCATAACATTCTCTACCCCCCCATTCTTATTTGTTGAAATGGATAGTATTTTAATCCTTTTTAAAGCCTATTTTTTCATGCTTTCTTTGATTTTGCGTAATACAATGAACAATTATACAAGGTGATTCTAAACAGATTTTACTAATTAACAGGGGTGATAGTACTCATCCAGAACACCAGTATAATTACATTGGAATAAGGGATCGCATTCTATTCTGAAAGGCAGAAAATAGAAAAGAAAAGTAGAAACAGATCCTGCGAGATGAAGCAATACAAGTCATCGCCTGTGACGTCATTTTGTACCTGCCTACGTAGCATATCCTAAGCCTATCAAGAATTTAAAGCATGCAAATTTCCACTGAGAAGAAGCAGCATTTTGCTCTTAGTTGGTACTTGAGAAAGGCAATCAGAGCAAACGTTGTTCTTAAAAAACGCGGCACAACATCATCTAGATCAGGGGTGTCCAACAAGCGGCCCGCCAGTACGTAAGTTGCGGCCCTCAAACTCTTTTTTAAAAAATTTTAAATATCAGATTTTTAAATTTTTTACATTTTGAAATTTATTTGAGGGGAAATTTATATATATATATTTATATATATATATATATATATATATATATACATACAATGTATTTGCCTGTTATCTGTTCTTGTTTTAAAATAAATCCTTTTTGATAATAAAAATGTTCTTTAGATTAAACTAGATTTATATTTTATCCAACAGTTACATTTGATTTTATTATAGTAAATTACTTTTTTAATAAATTTCGAATTGTGTGTACTAAAAATATCCTTTACTACGAATGGTAAGCGATTCTCTGTGTGGGCGACTTTCGTTTCTTCTGCTCCTTTTGTGTTTGGAGTGTCCAAAAAGTGAGATACAGTACGAGATGTTTCTTAAAGTTTAAAAAAAAACATTCAGGACGGTTAAGGACAATGTATACTTAATAATTTGTGAATGACAGCACAATCTGTGAAGGTCCCTCGAGACCTCACTTTGAGAACGAGAATAATTTTGAGTCACAAAAGAACCAGTAGCCATTTTTATAAATAACTTTCTTTATTTGGTTATCTTTCCCAAATAGAATCAAAGACTTATTAACAATTGTTTCTACCAATATTATGAGGTTTTAAAGATAATATCCTTTAAATTAACTCAATTAATTAATGATCTAATTAATTAATTTATTAAATAACGATCACGCAGAAATTACCACGATAAGAGATCCCAGAATTATATTTAATAATGTTCTTATTGAACATTTAACTTTAATCTGACTCTTAAAACTTTAATGAGACTTTAAACTCAAAATAATATCTACCACTCGGAATCTCAATTCTTCAAGAGATTAAATTATCAACAACAATAAGACTTCAATTCAAATTCACTATAACTCTATGTTTCAATATCTATCTCCTACTGCTCTAACTTTACTATTTCGTTTACCTTAAATACTGAATCTAATCTACATAACAAGGAATCCTGTCCGCTTTTTGGAGTTGATTGGAAATAGGTAAGGAATTAAATTTCCCTAAAAAGGTCGGTTCAGAA
Source organism: Trichonephila clavipes (assembly GCA_019973935.1). Lineage (NCBI taxonomy): Eukaryota > Metazoa > Arthropoda > Arachnida > Araneae > Nephilidae > Trichonephila > Trichonephila clavipes. The sequence continues at coordinate 55,473 of BMAU01001380.1, read as the reverse complement.
GGTTAGTGATAAAGTTCCGTATAGATTCGTCACAATCCTCCAAAAAAGAAAACGGGATTTATTCGAAGGACTCATACGTCCTGAAAATAAATTACGTAAATCCTATCTTTGTCCTACAGTTCCGACGATATTAATTTCTAACTGTATATTACTGAAACATCTTCCGTAATGAAAAATGACAAAATTACGATTTAGAATTAATTGCCAAACCTCATAATATTTTACAAGTTTAAATTAATCCCTGCACTCTATCCATTTGGCTAAGGGGGCGTGGAAAAACCACCCTAGTGGTGGCAAAAAACCAGCCCCATAGAGTATGACTTAGTCATTATACAAAAAAGAAATACAATCTTCTGTGGCACTGGAACATCGAAGACTTCAGGGTCAGCTACCCTGAAAGATTGATATCCATTTGAGAAGTAGGTAAAAGCAGATATGAAGTTATACATTTGTTACATGAATGTCATATACAATAATTATCTGGTTCCTTTGCCTTCCCATTCGAAAAACTTGATGCGCTAGTTAGTGTTAATGGTTAATCCTATCTAACTTCGCCGCGTTCCAAGTCACCAGATGTGAAACAAAACATACATAGAAACACACATAGCATATAATAATAATCATTTTGTAATAAACAAATAACACAAACAACCAAATGAATTGTCGCATCTTAGCGAAGTCATACATCGAAGTAAACAAATGCAAAATTTACAGATGTTTTCTCCAAAATACAAAAAGTAACACAAAAGTCGTTTTTTTCTGGTATAGAAAAAAAAAACACACACAATGCAGTGTCCACTTTTGTCAGTCTTCTTAATTTTAGAGTCCGCCCGTGACTTGCTTTAATTGTAAAAATTCTTCATTTGTTCGCATTGTGAAGATAAAGAAACAATACAACCTGGATTTTGTCTGTTAAATCCTATGCACTGGATCTCCATTCAACGCTTCCATACTGAGGCTTCTTCTGCGGAATGTGCTGCCAGGTATGCCGTTGATTTCGATGTTGCTGAGCTCCTCAGGAATTCCGTCTTTTTCTTGTTTACGGCTCCGTAGATAGTATGGGCAAGGTCTCCTTGTATTGGTTTGATTCGACCGGACTGGTTTCTCCGCTTGTTCGTTGCGTCCTCTCGTTGTCGTTCTGGTCTGACGGGTCAGGTTATCACGTCCACTAACTTCCATTCGGGATCCGCCTGTAGTCGTAGCAGTCCTGCGATCAGGCAACCTTGATGGACCTGCAATGGACTCTACTCCTGGTGAAGAGGTATTATGTTTTTGAAACTTATAATTCCTGGACGAGATCGAGGAAGGGATCGACCTCTTGACTCCCTGCCCTTGCTCAGGAGCGTGTCTTTTCCGGTCCTGATGATCAGATCCTTGTCGTGATCTCTTCCTACATATCTTGGATCGTTTTAAAGCTTGGTCCTTCGACGCAGTACTATTAATTTTACGTTTATTTCTGGGGATCTCCCGTGTGGTGTTACCCTGCCGTGATCTACACCCCTCACTTTCCTGACTAGAGGTTTTCCTATGCTCTTTAAACTGTCCTTGATGTGATCTATTCGACCCATGACTAACTTCTTGTTCGTCATACAGAGTTTCTACCGGACTATCCGAACTAATCGTGTCTGACTGACGAGGTCGGTACACTCGAACCTGATCAATATTAACAGTTATATTTCTTCCGTTTTTCCAAATAACTAAATTATTTCCTTTTATTTCCAAAACCTTATAGGGACCTTCAAACTTAGGCATAAATTTTCCCACCTGTTTCCTACCCGCAGCACTTAAGAAATGTGTTTGAAGTAAAACTAAATCGTTCACTTTGATGTGAACATCCCTCCTTCTGAGATTGTAATGTTTTTCCCAAGACTTATGCGTTTTTTGCATATTTCGTCTTGCCTCATCGAATAATCTTTCGATGTTACTACCAACATATTTCGCATCCTCCGTAACATTTATGAGCTTGCTAAACGGAGTTATGATTTTCCTTCCCAAAAACAACTCAGCCGGAGTTTTATTTGTCGTCTCATTTACCGCCGTGCGCAATGCGAAAGCGAACTCGTGTAGAAATTGGTCCCAGTTTTCATGATTTTCTTCAACAAAAGAAGCTATCATTTGAACTAAATTTCTATTCACTCTCTCCGTGATATTAGACTGTGGTCGGTACGTTACCGTTTTCATATGTTTGATGTCCAACCTGTGACTGAGATGTTCAAACACGTCAGAAATAAATTGGGGGCCGTTATCACTTATCAAAGAAATCGGAGCTCCGTAACGCGCTATATAGTTATCAAAAAAAGCATTAGCTATTGCCTGGCCTGAAGCTTTACGAAGAGGAATCATCTCACACCACTTAGTGAAGTGGTCAGTTATAACTAATATGAATTTATATCTCTCGGGTCGGGATGCGGGGTAGGGGCCTAATTAGTCTAGCGTTACAATTTCATTTGGATATTTCGAAACTATAGGCATTAAACGACCAGCTGGTAGCGCGTTTTTATAATTAAACTTTTGACACCGGTCACAGGTTGAAACATATTCAAATATATATTTTCTCATAAATGGAAAATAGCACGTGTCACGAAGTTTAAGATATGTCTTCCTCTTTCCGAGATGTCCTGCCAGGGGCAGATCATGAAATTCTTTCATTATATCTTTTCGAAGAGAACCAGGAATATAAACTCTTAGTTCTCCCAGATTAGAAAAATACTTCGCGTAAAAGAGGAGACCATTTATTAACTTGAAGTCCTGGGACCAACTCTCGCATACCATCGCATTAACAGAACCGTCATCAGGGTTTTCTAAGTATCGATAAATATGTCCTAATTCAGGATCTTCCCTCTGTTCCTTAATGAATTGTTCACGGGAATTTATTGCGAGGGCTCTAAGAGCTGCGCACGAAATTTGCGACCCCTCGACACTGTCTACTGGATTTCTTGATAAAAGATCTGCGACCACGTTTTGAACACCAGGTCTGTGCTCCCATTCTATGTTAAACTCTGACAATTTCAATGCCCATCGGATCATCCTACTTGATAAATTCTTACCATTGGTTAACTTCGTTAACGCTGCGTGATCTGTAATCACTTTCACAGGTAGGGGTCCAAAATAAGTTTTAAACTTATTTAGAGCCCAAATTACCGCCAAACATTCTCTTTCGGTAACCGTATAATTACGTTCTGCTTTATTAAGGGTTCGAGACGCGAAAGCAATAGGTTTTTGATTTTGCTGAAGCACAGCACCAATTCCGACCCCACTAGCATCAGTGAATAAATTGAACTGTTCAGAAAAATTAGGTAATTGCAAAATCGGTGCCTCCGTTAGTGTGCGTTTGATCTGATCAAAAGAATCCTGTGCTTCTCCTGACCAGTTAAACTTCGCCCCCTTTTTTTTTAATTGGTACAATGGTTCGCATATATCTGCGTATCGCGGAATAAATTTTTGGTACCAACCCGTCATCCCTAAAAATTTTGACACTTCTCTATTATTTTTGGGAGGTTTCATTTCCGTAATTGCCCGAATTTTCTTATTGTCAGTTTCGATTCCTTCTTTACTAATAATCAGGCCTAAATATTTGAGTTTGTCACGAGCGAAGTGACATTTTTCCTTATTTAACGTTAGCCCTGCGTCTCGTAATAAGGTAAAAACCCGAGTTAAATGATCAAGATGGTCTTTGAACGATGGAGATGTTATAATAACATCGTCCATGTAAACTGACACGAAACGCCCAATAACAGGTTGGAGGATTATATCGATAGCCCTTTGGAAATTAGGCGCCGCCCCAGAAAGACCAAAAGGCATACGTAGGAATGCAAAAGTGCCATTGCGAGTGATAAACGCTGTTTTTTTATGTCCTTTGGACTAATCGCCAACTGAAAATAGCCACTTCTGAGATCTAGAGTGGACATAACGTTGGTGTGAGGGACATTGGTGAGTAAGTCATCAATAACCGGTAATGGATATCGAGGATACTTGGTAATTCCATTTAGTTTCCGATAATCGATCGCGAAACGATACGCCTCGGGAGAATCTGGAGGAAGGTCATTGTTCTTTCGAGTTAATACGACTGGAGATGCATAGGGCGAATTAATAGGACAAATTGTACCATCTCGTAACATCTTATCTATGTGATAATCAATAATGCCTTGTTTGACCCGGTCGTACTTGTATGGTCTCGACACTACCGGTCCCTTATCTCCAGTATCTATCTCATGATATACAACATGCGTTAATCCCGGTTGATCGGAAAATAACTCTTTAAAATTATTAAATAAGGCTTTTAATTGCCTCTGTTGCTCGTCATCAAGTTCCGATTCTGTGAGATCAATATCAATGAGTTTCTCCTCTTTAGGCATTTGTTTGATCAGATGATCGGGAATGATCAAGGATTTCTGATCAAAATCTAATGTTAATCGCGACGCCTTCATAAAATCAATCCCCAAAATGCACTGATACTGCATGTTATCAAGTATATGGAATTCCCAGGGTTTCTGAAATTCCCTGATTCGAATTTGTAACTCGACTCTACCCAAATGACTGCACGGGGCTCCCTGTGCTGTCACGACTCTGTCTTTCGTCTTTTGACGAGGTCGGTATGAAAAATAATTGCGGTATACCTCCTCCGAAATAAAAGATTTCTCCGCTCCCGTGTCCCATAGTGCTGTAATAAAGGTTTCATTTAATAGAATAGGGACATACGGTAATTCGACTGGGGTCATTCTTATAGAGGATACTCTGATAGGCCGATGATCCCAAAGTGGAGGATTTTCCGTACCCCGCGATCGATTACCCCCATATTCACATCGATCACTTAAAAGTTTAAATTTCTACTTCGTTCATTTTGATCTCGAAATGAACTATTTCTCGACCCACTTTGTCGACCGCCTTGACTGTGGAATGGTTGATCCGATTGTCCACCTTGGCGTCTACCCTCGAATCTGCGATTATTTGTGAAACCTTGGTTTTCGAATCGATTAAATTCCCTTTGTGGTCGGCTATTATTGGCGTATCTCTCATTATTTCTGTTTTCCCTCCAATTTTCCTGTCTATGCCGGGTATTAAAACGATTGTTTTCATGAGGGCCTGAACTTCTAAATCCCTCACTCGAACCTCTGATTTGTCTATGCATAAAACGTTCTTCGTATTTATCAACGATTTGTAGGAGATTGGCAGTATTTCGTGGATGTCTAACTTCGACATAATCCAAAATTTGAGGTTCTAATCGACTAACGACGTGATCTATTAATTTTTCCTCCGACATTTCTAGTTTAAGGACTTTATGAATTTTCAACAATTCATAAATAAAGTCCGAAGGTTGTTGATCTCGTCTTTGTGATGAGGAATAAAATCGCGTTTCTAGTTCTGACCTGTTTCTGACCACGGGAAATTGTTCCGACAATGCCTGTTTTAAGTGCGCGTAGTCTGTTGTCTTATCTTCAATGACTCTATAACCTAGAACTTCGAACCAGTCGAGTGCCCGTCCTTTGAGATGACCCTTCAAGTAAGCACATGCCAGTTGTGCAGGTATCTCATAATACGCGAGATTATGATCAATATTCTCCAAAAAATCATCTATGTTCTCAATTCCCGAAAAATATTGTTCCGGAATGATTCTAAAACTGGATCCGACTCTATTCTCGGGATTTATACGTTGGGCGCCATTGTGAAGGTCCCTCGAGACCTCACTTTGAGAACGAGAATAATTTTGAGTCACAAAAGAACCAGTAGCCATTTTTATAAATAACTTTCTTTATTTGGTTATCTTTCCCAAATAGAATCAAAGACTTATTAACAATTGTTTCTACCAATATTATGAGGTTTTAAAGATAATATCCTTTAAATTAACTCAATTAATTAATGATCTAATTAATTAATTTATTAAATAACGATCACGCAGAAATTACCACGATAAGAGATCCCAGAATTATATTTAATAATGTTCTTATTGAACATTTAACTTTAATCTGACTCTTAAAACTTTAATGAGACTTTAAACTCAAAATAATATTTACCACTCGGAATCTCAATTCTTCAAGAGATTAAATTATCAACAACAATAAGACTTCAATTCAAATTCACTATAACTCTATGTTTCAATATCTATCTCCTACTGCTCTAACTTTACTATTTCGTTTGCCTTAAATACTGAATCTAATCTACATAACAAGGAATCCTGTCCGCTTTTTGGAGTTGATTGGAAATAGGTAGGGAATTAAATTTCCCTAAAAAGGTCGGTTCAGAAGGTTAGTGATAAAGTTCCGTATAGATTCGTCACAAATCAAATTTCAACAATAAGTAACGAAAGATCAATTTAATACTAACTCCGTAATTTTCAAGAAAATGGCCACACAGTAATATTTTAAAAAGTATTTGATCATTACATTATTATATTAACATTATTATATTATCTATGTCTGTATACATGAAAAATAATGAAAACAATAAAAATAATTCATTCTGTTTTAAATTTTCAGTCCAATAAATGTTTTTTTTTCGTTTACAAATCTGAGATAACGGTACATATTTTTATGTGTGGCCCGCGATATTATAATGTTTTTCCGAAGTGGCCCGCAAGGTCATTTGGGTTGGACACCCCTGATCTAGATAACAAAGTCCGAAACTTTTCGTGAATGCTATGGCAGAGTAAACGTACGAGGAACTGGCAGATATGTACCTCACATACGATGAAGCAAAAGGGAATGGATGAGAAGCATGAAGGTTGTACGAAAAGTGGTTTCAAACTTCTCGAATTCCACACAAGTTTTAAGGGCACTCCCCCTCGGGTGCCCTTCTCCTTGATTATCAGCGTGAGCTAGAGATGTAGGAATAACGGAAGAACTAGAAGCTGCCATGATCTTAATTTGACTTTATTAAGATCTTAAAACTTAAACTTCTAACAGATTAGATTATAATAATATATGTGAGAGAATCTACGGTGGCTAAACACACAACATATATGATACCGAAATAACGTAACCCGGACCACTATCAATAACTAACTCGCCTAAACTCAATTCCAATACTATCACAGATCCTAATATTAAATAGTCACTCCTACCTTAATGTCGACAGATCAATCCAATCCTACTGGAAGCTGCGGATTTACTGGGGTGCAATGGTATGCACCTTGACCTAATGGCTCTCTGTCATGAATAATTTATGTTAGCTGCTACTTAATTTTTCCAAAACCTCTTCACGCTTGAATCATTGATTATCATAACATTCCTCCAATTGCCACCCAGCTTACTCTAACTTTTGATATTTAAAAGCTTCCTAATTTGCATCTTTCCTTCACGCTTCATTTCTTGGGTTTGGTTGGAAAAGAGTTGCCATTAATTCTGGCCCCAAAGAACCCAAAGGACATGTTAATGAAAAGACGCGTGAGCCCGTCACAAAGTCATTCTAACTCTTCCACTATAAATCGACGGTTCGTTTGCCATCTCAAACCGCAATGTAGGACATTTGCGAAATGCACGAGCGTCAAAAATGGAAGAGATTGCCTGAGTTTTGACTAGATTTAAGACAGATCCTTCCACGAGCACTTGAGCTGTGGCATACGAAATGGGTATTGCTCAGCCAGTGGTATGGCGTATCAGGGGCGTCTCTAGGGTCGGACAAAGCGGACCCATGTCCGGGGCGGCATTTAGACCAAATTTAAAAACTGCATTTTTTTTGTTACGAAAATATTTGATTTAAATTATCTTCTAAAATATTATTATTTACACTTTGGAAATGTGGAACATAATTATTTTGTTTTAGATTGAATTGAAAAGTCGACCATCGCTAGTAAAATTTGTAACGGTTAAAAAAAATAATAGTTGTATTACGTGGCGATTTCACTTTGCGAGTGTATGGGCACCCGACCTCGGGATATAAGTAGAGATGTTTATCTTGAAAAGATCTTCACAGCACTAATATAAAGGGGATCCCGGGAAATCATGAGATTTCAGTACTTTTTGTATTCCCGGGAATGGCACGGGGCATAAATAATCTATGAAGTAGCTATTTTTTTACTGTACTAGAGATTTCAACCTCGGCTTTAAATTTTAGCTGACCCCACTGAGGCAATTTACGATCGTTCACCCGAAACTTCCTAGACAGACGAATTTTCATTACCCCAGCTGTGGGGAAAACGCCTGATAGGAGAAAAATATCACCCACGAAGAATCGAGAATTTTTCAGCTTGTCGTGGGAAAGAGTAAAACCTTGAAACGTTTTGGCCAAATCAGTTCCTGTCTATCGAGCATCGCTTCCTGAATTGAAAGTATTTAGTTTTTTAAGAAATAATATTTCGTAGCCTCTGATCAAAGTTCTGGGATTTTTATTTGTGTGAATAACGTATATATATAAAGTATATCTAATTCTCTTTAAACAAGAGATAAACTTTCACATCAATCACATTCGAAAAAACACAGAGACAGTAAAGAGAACATACAATAAAGAACACTAGATTAAAATTATAAAATGGATGCTGCAGTATTATAAACATTGCTGACTTAGGACAACTAATATATAAAAATTTTTTTATATAAAAGTTGGGTTGAACATGTTTTTTGGCCAGCCAACCTTCCCCCTTTATGTACATAATACTGAGCAAAAACTTATTGAAAGTAATGGATAGGAATATCTAAATCCATTACAAAATAGAGGTAACTTACCTAAAAATTGCACTTGAAAATATATATATATATATATATATATATATATATATAGAGATATATATATATATATAGAGAGAGAGTAAGATATTAATTTTTATTTAATTTTTTAAAAAATTTCGGATACTTGTCTTTATTATGAGCTATTTAATTGAATTAGTAATTTGAAGAAAGGAATGAACTATACCAAACTGTTTTGGGGAGATTATTTTTAAGATATCTCGCAACTTTCTTTATTCATTATTTTTCTTAAACAAACTTTCGTGTGTGAGATTCTTACATTAATATTTATTTATATTTATGTAACATTAATGCAGCAACTCCATAAACAAGAAATCGGTAACACCATCTGCAAAATAATGATAGTGTGACATATTTATTTATTATAAACTAAATAAATTCTTTTATATTAGAATTAGTAATAATTTCTTTCTTCAGAATAATTATTTATTCCTTCGAAAAACTTCTTTCTACAGATATTTTGTTACTAACTACATTTGAAAATTATTTATCAAAACATTTGGGAGATTTCATCTGAGTTCAAAGGTAGAATTTAAAATTTCTCTGTCTGCCTCACAAAATTATACTAAATTTGTAGGGAGCACGGATGAAAAAACATTTGATACACTACTCATTATTTTAAACCGTTTTCAGCTTTATTAATTATTTCATGACATACATTTTTAATAAATTGTACATACAAGCGTTTAAAAATCTGAAAATTTATAAGTCAAAGCTAAATCGAAAATTGAAGCAAAAAACGGTGTATATTTTCCTTATTTTGTGTAATAATTATTGATGTTATTTATAAAAATAACTTGTTTTCAAATTTTTTGAAATTTTGATGTATTTTTGGGAAGGGAAAAACCCGGGAAATCAGAAACATTAATTACTACGTTAAGGGTAACAAATGTGCACAAAACAGAATATTTCGCTTACAGCAGCGTTCGGCAAATTGCAGTTCTTCCAAATTCTGCTGTTATACACAGTTAAAAATTATGTCTGCTAAAAAGAGTTATTGTTTTCCTTTCAAATTTATAAATATCTCTTAAAAACACTCGTATTTACATGCATATTTAACTATTTGATTGGCTTACCGACAAAACTTATCGTTAAATGTGTATTTGATTTAACTCTTTTGTAATTTCCAGTTATATATTTATGTTTAGTATTGTGATTCTGGTATTTCATTTAATGTTTCTTATTTTCTACTGTGTACGTTAAATGTCAGTTTACTTTTATGTTGAACCTTGAAGGGTTCGAAGCCGCAGTATATGCTAAATCATGAAATTTGATATGTTTATACCATTTCCTGTAACTTTCTCCCTGTCTCGGACATTCCGGACACCCATAAAATATCCGGCGTCAGCTAACCAAAGAGGAGAATGAGACAATAAAAGTTTGTTGAAGATAGCGAGCTTCAGATGTTTTATTTTACTCTTGAGTAGTTACTTGAAGTTAAAACAAGCTCTTGCGATCCCTACAATCAACAGACCCTAGTTAAAAAAAATTGGCTCCACTGAATCTTTCAGATTTAGCTCGTTTGAAAGAGCAACAGGTAATTATGTTTTTAATTTAAAATTATTTGTACTTTTTAAGACTTAAAATATTAAACAAATACAGTAGTGCTTTCTGTAAGGTACATCTCTGTAAATATATATATATATATATATATATATATATATATATATATATATATATGTAAATCAGTAGCGCACACAGGAATTTTTCAAGGGGGTCCGGGGCCGAAAGTTCATAATTCTTGTATCATGCTCCTTTTGATTTTGTCGATTTTCGGGAATAAAACACAGTAAAAAACTAATTATTGAATAAATAATTAGCATTAATTAGTAAAATTAACCATTAATAACAAATACTTAATTAAATTTTACGTACTATATACTTAGAATTATAATCAATAGGAAAAAAATCGAAGGCTTTGGGGGGAGTCCGGACCTCCCCCCCCCTTGTGTGCACCACTGATATTAACCCTTTCGTGGACCATTTATTTCTTTTTTTAATTTCTCGCAGTTTTTTATGTTTTATTAACAGCAATTAAACAATAACACTTAAAGAAATATATTTTATTTTGCCGAACTTTATGTTTATATTTAAACTTTAGGGGTGGGAAGAACACTTCCCAAAGGGCTATTCAACGTCATAAAGAAAATTACATTTAATGTTGACCATAACGGTGATTATTTGCCATGAAAAGACGAGAAGCACATTGCAATGCAAAAGGGGATATCATATTCTGCACACACGTAGTGGGTCCTCTTTTCTTGTCACTTTCTGGTACATTTCCTGGATCGTTTATTGTTGGAAACCATCTTTATATATACAGCATATGATTTCCTACACTGGCTAAGCGCACATCATTCGTAACTACGCACTTCTTTGATTGGAAGCTAGCAGGACATACTTTTCTTTTTCTTGAAAAATATCCGTCTATTAGCTGAAGAGCTAACGCTATACTCCTTCGTTCAAAAGAAAATATGGTGCTGTCTGACAAATAAATTTTTGAAGTGTACAAATTGTACACGACTTTTATTTATGATCCAATAGCCTTTTTACATTTCACTGTTAGGCCTATTAATTATTAATCAAATTAGTCAGTTCCTCGTACAAAAAGTGCTAAAATGAACAAGAAATAAGTAAATGTAGTTACAACAAAAACAATGTTTTCTTTATTTGTTATCTAAATACATTATTTATGAACTAAATATATTCTATTTTTTGCAAATAGTATACAAACTGCACCTGGATTTTATAGGATGCAATAACACTTTTTCATTTCAGCCATTATTTAGTATACAATATTAGTTACGGCACAAAATGCACAGAAATTTTCAAAATAAGAAAGTGTTATTACAATAAAAAAAAGTATTTTACTCACATTTGCTGTAGAATCGTTGAGGAATACAACTGTCACACATCGAAACATTTGTCATAGGAAAACAAATATCACACAACACATTCAAACTTTCAAAACAGAAGTGATAATCCAATTCAATCGATCGAACAATATATAGCAGAACAAAATTGAAGAATGCATTAGTCTTCCCATGACTTTAAAAGCAAGGCTAATGCATCATAGGGGGTTCTGCTGTTCCCTCAGGTATATTTTGTATGATCATGTAGCTGGGAAATAATCTTCTCAAAGCCCACGAAAGGGTTAAGTGTGTTATAAATTAATTCACATAAATGAGAAACGATTATAATTGAAATGACTACCGAGTTAAAAGAAAACTAGGTTATTCTGATTTCAATGAAATTATTTTGTATATACGTATCCATAGTTATAGTTAAGAGTAATGGATTAAAAATTTTTACTTTTAGATTAAATCGAAATAATGTTGTTGACGCGAAATTTTTTTCATAACAGAGCTTCCTTTTTCGGAATGAGACACACATTGCACAGCCTTCATTACTATTCATTACTATGTGGTTCATTTGTCTTGTTAATTGTAAATTTTGATTCCGTTTTCCTGTGAATCATCATGTTAAATCAATATAACAGATGTGGTTTCATATTTTTTCCCTCCTTTTTCATACATCAAGAGAAATTTAGTAGTACACTATCTGGTAATTATATTCTTATAAATAATTGTGTTATTGCTGATTGAAGTATCGAAAAGGCATTTTATAAAAATTCTTTCGGAATATTTAAAGTTTGTGAATTAGGTTATTAATAAGTGAATTATATTTCAATGTTTTCTTCTTTGATGTAAAGAGAGATCAATTTAGTAATATTATTTTTGTATTATAAATATATTTCCAAATGAGATTACATGTGATTTTATTTAAATGTTATGAAAAATATTTTGAAATGACATTTTTTGATGAATCTAAAAGACAGAATTTTATTTGACCGAGAAATATAATGTATTTTTTAATTTTCATTTTAAATATTGTACTCTATTTTTTTTAGTATTTTTTATTAGTGTTAATTTGAGTGATTATAAAGATTATTAATTTCTAAAGTTATATTGATAATATTAATGGAAAGTATTTTTTCAGTGGGGGTTGTATAAGTAGAACATTTTTCTTAGATTAAAAATTAAGTAAATTCATTCTATATTTTGTGCGTGCTATGTACACAGATGTATATGCGGGTTTGTTGAAAACATAAGTTAAAAAGATTTCCTAACTTTAATACTGGAAAATATACTTTATTAGGAGAGAGAAATATCCTACTCTCCATATAGTTATCAATTCTAGATATATTAAACATAATTAAATACAGTGTTCAAACGAAAGTAAAATAAGGGCTTTTTATTCTTTGTTTTAAATTTACGATAAGATTTTAGAAAATCTCAAACACATTGAATTTTAATTAAAATGGGTCAATTTTTAATGAATTCAAATTTTTTGTATGAAAGCAAAACACTCTATCTCAATTATCTTCTCATACTTCCCTTACTTAATTTAAGTATATTTTTTAAAATATTTTAGAATGTCTGAGGGAGGACGTAATAAACTATCTGGTGCTAAAAGAAAGTGACTCGAAAAACAAGTCCACATTAAAAAACAAGCTGGAAGTTTCCTGAATTACTTGCAAGGCCCTAGAAAAAAGGAAGACGGTATAGAATCGGAATCTGATTTAGATTTTCATGAAGAGGATGTTGCAGTTGAAATAAATAGAACCGATAGTGACACTGCTCTTCTAGGAACTTCTCCAGACAAAACCAACGATCACGATACTTTAACAATGATATTTAGCTCAGATCCAGGAACTTGGCTAGCTATTCTATCAGACGCCAATAGATGTTTTTTGGTGAAAGAAGGACCTCCTAAGCAATTGACAGAATATAATTTTCCTCATGATGCCACCGGTCGAAGGCTTAGCTCATATTATTATACCAGAATTTTAAAAAACGGTGAAAAGGTTATGCGTAAATGGTTAGTTTATTCCATTAAAAAAATTCTGTATATTGTTTTTGCTGCAAACTTTTTGGCGGTGCCGTTAGTTCTCTTTCAACAGAAGGTTTTAAAGGTTGGAAGCACATCGCTGAAACTTTAAAAGAACTCGAAATATCCAAGAACCATAGTCAAAGCCAAAAGTCTTGGATTGAATTTAGTCAACGATCACAATGCTGTAAAACAATTCACAGCGACTCGCAAAGTCTAATTATTGCGGAGACTAATTATTGGTGCGAGGTGCTTCAACGTATGCTTCAATTCTTATAGCAACATTAAAAATGCTTGCCCAAAATTTCTTAGCCCTTCGTGGTAAGAGTGATAAACTATACTATTCCAGTCATGGTAATTTTTTGCAAATAATTCATCTACTTGCTAAATTTGATCCAATAATGGAGGAACATGTTCGAAGAGTGCTAAAAAATAAAGAAACTAAAGTACATTATCTAGGGAAAAATATTCAAAACGAAATAATTTCACTTTTACATGAGAACATTAACTACAAATTGTTCATAAAATTAAGCAAGAGAAGTATTATTCAATAATTTTAGATTGCACCCCTGATGCTAGTAAGATCGAGCAAATGACCTTTTTGGTAAGATATGTATGTATTGAAAAATTTAATTCTAATGAAGTTAACGTCAAAATTAATGAGAGCTTTTTAGGTTTCCTTTCAGTTGAAAGATCAACTGGAAAAGAACTTTCAAATTTAATAGTTGAGAAACTTAAGAAATTGGGGCTAAATATGCTAGATGTGCGTGGGCAGGTCTATGATAACGGAGCCAACATGAGAGGTGAAAAATCAGGGGTACAATCTAAAATTAAGACGTTAAATCCACAAACAATCTATGTATCATGTAGTAGCCATTCTTTAAATTTGGTCATTAATGACATGGCAAAAGCATCATTAGAGAAGCCTGTAATTTTTTTAATATAGTTCAAAAAAAAATTTTTTTCATCAACTTTTCGTTGGGCCATATTATTAAAATATATAAAGGGCATAACTTTAAAACCTCTAAGTACAACTTGTTGGGAAAGCCGAATAGAAGTGCCACGTTGCGTGGTTAGACATTCTTCACTACAACACGGTTGAATGAAATAACAATAATTTTTTATTAACTTTAAAGATAAAAGATTAAATGAGAAATTAAGAGGTAAGCTTCCAAAAACTACAACACATGATAAACCAGGCACGCTACAAGAATAACAGATCAATTCAGTTCAGTTTTGGAGTCGTTTTGTTGAGCTGTAAGGTCGCTGCATACTCCCCTTCCAGTGTCAACGATACCTAGTTGAAAGATGAACTTTGCGACCAGAACGTGTAGATGGCTGGGTAGGCGTTGAAGCTGTTGGATCATGTTCCACTGTAGCAGGTGTTGGAGCTGTTGCATTAGGTTCCACAGTAGCAGGTGTTTCATTCTTGGTTTGAGGTAGTTGCAAGTCCTCAGTGTTAAGAAAGAAGGCAGGTTTGCATCTATCAATAGATACAGATACCCGTTTACCATTGATGTCAAGGAAAAACACTTTATCCTTCCTTTGTAAGACTTTGAAAGGGCCATCATAGGGTTGTTGAAATGGACGACGTAACGTGTCTCGGCGAAGAAAAACATGTGTTGCTTTCAACAGTCCTGGATGGATAAAAACTGGACGTTTGCTATGGTGTTTTGGTGGTTTAGGGTGAAGTGATTGCATGGGAGACTTAAGTTTCGAAACAAAATTCACAACATCATCATCTGGCTTGGAAGAGTCAAACATCTCCCCTGGCAGTCGAATAGTGGTCCCAAAAACTAATTCAGCTGGGGTACACAGAATATCTTCTTTAAGAGAAGCTCGTAGACCTAGTAAGATGATAGGGAGTACTTCTGTCCAACGCTCAGTAGCATGGCACTTGATTGCACTTTTCAATGGGTGGTGCAATTCTTCGATCATCCCATTAGCTTGAGGGTGGTATCCAGTTGCACGACACTTCTGAACACCAAGTAGTTTGCTAAGAGCTTTAAAGAGCGAGGACTCAAACTGCCTGCCCCTGTCGGTTGTGAGAATTGCAGGAGTTCCAAAGCGAGACACCCAAGAGGAAAAGAAGGCCTCAGCCACAGTCTCAGCAGTTATGTCTTTGAGAGGTTGGGCCTCTGGTCATTTCGAAAAACGGTCAATTATTGTCAGGCAATAGGTGTAGCCATTTGATGGAGGTAGAGGTCCAATGAGATCCAGATGAAAATGATCAAAACGTTGGGAAGGTTCTTGAAATGATGAAAGAGGTGATCTAGTATGACGATGAATTTTGGATTTTTGGCAAGCTAGGCAGTGTCTTGCTCACTTAGCTACATCTGATGAGATTGATGGCCAAAAACAAAACGCTGCTTCATCAAATGTATTGATCGACGTATGCCAGGATGGGATAAATTATTCATAGCAGAGAAAACATCTGGGCAATGCTGTTTTGGGATGTAGGGTCTGGCTGTGCCCGTTGATAGATCACACATAATTTCAGTAGACGAATTGGGAAAAGTTACCTTTTTGAGTTCTAAGGAAGTTCCAAATGCTATTAGGGTGTGAAGCTCCTGATCAGTCTGTTGTGTCTCAGCAATACAGTCATAGTCAATTTGACTTGGGAAGGTGATTGCAGAAACACGAGAGAGAACATCAGAAGCAATATTGTCAGATCCTGGAATGTGTACAATATTTGTGGTGAACTGAGACATGAAATCCAGCTGACGGATCTGCCGTGGAGAACACTTGTCACTTTTTTGCCTAAAAGCATAAGTGAGGGGCTTGTGGTCAGTAAACACTGTGAAATCTCTAGCTTCCAGCATATACCGAAAGTGTCGGATAGCCGAGTAGATAGCAAGGAGTTCACGGTCGTAGGCACTGTAAGACTTTTCAGATGAAGTAAGTTTTCTGGAAAAGAAAGCCAATGGCTGTAGCTCAGAGTCCACAACTTGGTGAAGTGCACCTCCTATGGCATAATCAGAGGCGTCCACATGAAGAGCAAGCGGGGCAGAAGGTGAAGGATGAGCAAGAAGTGCAGTATCAGCAAGAGCTTGTTTACACCTCTGAAATGCTGTAATTGCCTCAGAAGACCAGTTTAAAGGCTTTGAGTCCTTCTTACCTTTAGAACCTTTTAAAAATTCACTTAAAAGATACTGTTGTTCAGCTGCTTTGGGCAAGAAACGTCTATAAAAATTTAACAGTCCTAAAAATTTTCTCAGAGAGCCAACAGTCTCTGGTTGTTTGTAATCAAGAACTGCTTGAACTTTGTCAGGCAATGGCTTAATGCCATCAGGAGTGATAAGGTGGCCAAGGAAAATGAGTTCAGTCACACCAAATACACATTTAGAGATATTTAGTTTTAAACCATATGAGCTCAGTCTTTGGAATATAGTTCTTAAGTGAGAACGATGCTCCTCAGCATTTTCTGAGTAACACAAAATATCATCCAAGTAGACAAAACAAAAAGGAAGTCCTCTTAGTACTTCATGCATGAATCGCATAAAGGTTTGTGGTGAATTCACAAGGCCAAAACACAAATGGGTATATTCGTAAAGACCCCATGGAGTTGTTACAGCTAGCTGTCTTAGGAATATCACACTCAGCTATAGGGATTTGGTGGAATGCCTTAAAAATGTCTATTTTGGAAAATATCCTCTTGCCATGTAGTGCATGAGCAAAGTCATTCAAATAAGGCATGGGGTAGCTGTTGAACTCAGTAACAGAATTCAGCTGCCTGTAATCCCCAACAGGTCTAACTGTAGTCAGATTTGGGCACAACATGAGAAGAGGAGAACTCCAGGGACTTTTGGAAGGTCTAATAATGCCTTGAGCAAGAAGAAATTCAAATTCTACCTTCACTGCATCACACAGTTTAGGGTGTAGCCTTCTAGGCCTGGCAGTGACTGTTGGGCCAGTAGTAATAATATGGTGGACTGTGCCATGTGATGCTGATTTGGAAATTAAAGAAGGGTTGCTGAGGTCTGAATATTCCGATAAGATGTTTTTAAAACTAATATTTGCATCACAAGTGAGGATTGAGGGCTGTACAATATTTGAAAAAACACAAGGAGTGAAAAGAGAAGTTTCCACATCCATCAACCTTTTTTTCTTAAGGTCAATTAAAAGGTTGAAGTGCTTTAGAAAATCAGCACCAATTATAGGAGATGATACATCAGCAATTATGAAAGTCCAGATAAAAGGTCGCCTCAGACCCAGGTTCAGTTCTTTACGGACTATACCATAGGCTGGAATTTTGGTATTATTAGCAGCAAATAAGGAGAAGTTAGACTGAGATGATTTATTCATAGTTGGAGAAGGTGGGATGACACAGATTTCACTTCCAGAGTCTATGAGGAATTTCTGGCCAGACTTGCGATCTAATAAAAATAACCGGCTGGTATGTTGCGAGGGCTCTGCCATTCCAGCTATGACAGAGTTTACTCGTTTTTTTGCACAAATGCACAAGGTGAAACACACTTGCGGGCCTGCTCTTTATAATGGCGATGATAGTAGCAGATGCAACTTCCTCTATTGACACTCCTAGAGCGTGAATGTGATCTCCGGCGGTCAGAACTATATCATTGGTGGCGAGAGGAATTGCACTCTCTTGTCAGTTCAGCAACTTGTAGAGATAGCTCTTGGATCTGCCTGGCGAGAGAGTCCATGGTTGGCTGAGCACTGCATGAAGATGACTGGGATGGTGGAGGAACAGTTGTGGCAGCACAGATAGTCAAGGACGCATCAACAACCTCAGAAACCTTATCAGCGAGGATAGTCAGTTTATCCAAAGGCTCTGAGGATGCAGACAAAAAAGTCTGGATATGTGGTGGCATTCTTTGAAGCCACAAACTTTGCAGAAAGTCATCCTGGAGTTGGCCATTAGACAGCTCTTTCATTTTTCGCAACAGGTGGCTGGGCTTCTCATCTCCTAGCTGAAGGTCAGTAAGCAGTTTCTTAATTTTTTGAGTCTCCGAGTCGCTAAGTTGGGTGATGAGCCGCTGCGAGAGAGTGTGATATTTGTCACTGTTCGGAGGGCTTAACACAATGTCCGACACGTAGGAGAGAGTTTCAGCATCCAGGTTCGCAACCAAAGCAGAATACTTAGTATCATCCCTGGAGATACCACTGAATGTGAATGCATGGTCGCATTGCGCAATCCATAGACGAACGTTCGATTTCCAAAACGGCGGCAACCGCAACGCAATACGAGCGACTTCAACGGTTTCACTAGTCATATTGTTGAATAAGCAGGAAGCGAAACGAATCTCCGAGCAGATGCTTCAAGTGGCCTTGAGGAGAAGGGGGAAAAAAATCTTTCACTACGTAGTGATCATCCGTAGTAGAAGAATTTATATTGCATTCGCCAGTAGAACAGAATAGCTTACGTGTTTTTAAGTCCAAAAGGGGTCACCACTGCCGCGTTGCGTGGTTAGACATTCTTCACTACAACACGGTTGAATGAAATAACAATAAATTTTTATTAACTTTAAAGATAAAAGATTAAATGAGCAATTAAGAGGTAAGCTTCCAAAAACTACAACTCATGGTAAACCAGGCACGCTACAAGAGTAACAGATTAATTCAGGTCAGTTTTGGAGTCGTTTTGTTGAGCTGTAAGGTCGCTGCAGAAGTTATTAAACCCTTAAGGTATCAATTAGGCGGCATTTATGATGCTCTGTTTAGTGTTTATAATAATGCTGAACTCTGGATTATTAAATTCTATAAAACAATATATAATCTTAAATTGCATAAATCCGATACGCAAGCTATTGCAAACAAAAGATTGCGATCTACCGTCCGCTATGAAACTTTTAAGAAATTGTAAGGATTTTTTTAATGATCTTCGATCGGATGGGAATTTTGCTGAAATACTCTGTGATGCAAAAGAACTGGCCGACGAGATTGATATCCCTGCTAATTTTGAGGTCACGCAGCCACGTTACAGAGTTCGTTGCAAAAATGTTAATTTTGATTACGAAGCACGAGATGATCCGGTGGAAGATCCTAAATTAAAATTCAAGATAGAGCTTTATTTTTTACAATTGACCAAGCAATTAATGTCTTGGAATGCAGATTTAATTTAATGAGTACCCATAATAATTGTTTTCAATTTTTATATAATATATATGATTTAAAAGATACCCTTAAAAATTTAATAATTAAAAACTGTAAAAAATTAGAAATAATGTTGACAGATGGAGAATCAATAGATATAAATACGCTTGATCTAGCAGATGAGCAGGGCCGGCGCTAGGGGGCAAGCCGGGCCCCTGCCCGGGGCGGCAACTTTAGGACTAAATTCATGTGACGTCACGATCACGTGATTCCGTCAACCGGTGAATATGGCGTCGTTTGCTTACTATTGCGTACGATTATTTTGTTCTTAAAGATTTACATTTTACTTTCTAAAATGTCTTATTTTGCTGAAATGGTTGCTCGATCAGTTATATAGAAAGGATAATTAGAAAGAAAAAATCATTTTATAATATCATTATAGAAAATCAAAGTGCTTTGATAGCATGAGGATTATATAGCATCTTCCCAGTGTTTATGTGTTTGACCACTCTTTGAATAATGTTTTCAACACCGTAAGACAAATGAAACTTCTTCAAAAAGGATTTTGGATAGATGTAGACTTACAATATTTATAAAAGCAAATATTTGTTTATTTTACATCAAGTTATATTGAGAACATATTATGTTTAGTTAACTTAAATTTTACTTATGTTACACATCTTCAGAGTAGTTAACAGAGGTACTTCAGCATTTAATTATCTAAAATTAGAACACAAGAATCTGATATGTAACCGTACATATATCAAAAAGAAGTATACATATTAAAACTTATTTTACTTAGTAATTTTACAATATTACAAGGAAAAAGAAAAAATAAAGAAATGGAAAAATATCTTACTTTATTACAGCTCTGTTAATGTTTATACTAGTTGATGAAATAAGAACCACTTTCAAACATTAGAAATCAAAATTATCATTTACCATTTGTAAAATTACACATAAAAAAATTGTGCTACATTTTAAAAATCTTTATTCGCTGCACTACTAAAGGTAAAATATAAGATTTATCGAAAATTGAATTCCAAATATGATAATAAATTAAGTCATTAAAATTTTAAAATTAGAATGTGTATATAGTAGAATATAAATTTGTGTCCATATATTAAATATAAAAGTCCTGCTCACACTCCTACATGACCAAAATAAAAAAAAGTCATTTTTGAATTCCTAATTCTTTTAGAAAAAAATAAAAATTGTAATATATTTGCGTGGTTTCAACACATATGTTTTTCAGAGTTTGACTGTATGGTATAAAAACTGTCTCACACATATACAAATTTTTTTACTACATATGTATAACAAATATGCATTTATTGGTATTTGCACAATTAGTAGATTTATCATTATAGAGATTAGATTTATTTTATACTTTTGCAAAAATAAATCTCATGATATATGTCCTGAATAAATTTGTTGTATTGAGTTTGTTGCAAATATTGACCTAAGAAGAGTACTTTGATCAATTTTATGATATTTATCGAAGAGAATTACAGAGAATCTTTTTTCAAAATTATTAAGAGGTTAATTGGTCAAAATCACTGATATTTTTGTGTGACATATGTTTCGTAGATAAATTTTGGGCTCTTGTGTATTAAAATGATCAATTTCTTTTTTTTTAAAGTATAATTATATATAAAAGGACACTTTAGATACATATTAGTGATAACAAAATAAAATGCCAATACATTTCTCCAAGTAAGTTTTAAGTTTGCATGAAATGGAACTCAAGTGTTTAACACTAAACATAAATATCTGGTCAAGAGACATAACTAGTAGAAATTGTGAATGGAAATTTTATGCAACTATTTATTTCCATATTGTATTAAATTGTTTCTATCTTATTTGCAATTCATTGTGTTATAAAAATAAGATTCATTTTCATCAAAGGATAAATATTTATTGTTAATCAAAAACTTTCACATTAACTCTGTCTAATATGAGATAAACAATAGCTTAAAAGAACAAGGGTGATCCGGTCTTTAGCGTTTCTTCTCCGTATAAGTGAAACTGAAAAGAGAGCAAAAAAACAGGAGCGATCTGCACACAGATCGCTGAAGAAGCAGCGCCAAAAGTCAGGAGAAGTACAACAGCAGCCCAAAAAGAGCGGGGGGAATAGGAGCAGCGCCCGAAAGGGACGATCGGAGTAGAGTTCATCGAGAGAGGAAGAAGTCGTTTTTTTTCGCCTTCCCGGGAGGGGGAAGCGGCGGGGCAGGTTGGGAGAAACACCGCTTTTTCTTTTTTAAACGTAGCTGTTTATCTTTTTTTTTTTTTTTTTTTTTTTTATCTGAAGAGTTTCAGTTTGCAATTTCGAAAGTACGGTCTGCAAGAGGCTTGTCGGAGTTTGAGATTGCTATGATTTTCTTCAATACTTGGAAGTATGCAATTCAATTAGAAATTAAATTGAATTAGTGAAAATTATAGTATTTTTTCTGATGAAATATTCTTTAATATTATATAATTATTTATAACAAGTTGTTCAACATGTTATAAGCACTTTATACAAAGGCAATTAAAAAAATTATTGAATTTGTAATGTAAATTTTTAATATAGTTCATATTCGCATTAATAATCTGAATTTGTGATCCAAGTGTCGCATATCAATGCATAATATTTAGTAGCCGAGATATAAAGGTGAAGTTCATATTACATTGAATATTTTTTAAAAATTATATATTAATATGATTTATTTCTTTAACTTAATAGTGAAACTGTATTTTCTTTTATTACTTTATACAATCATTTCTAAAAAATTTCCAAACATTTTTAAAAGATAATTACTAAGTAAATCAGACAGTCAAAGATAGGAATGTTATTTTATTAGAAACATTTTCAAATAGCTTTAAATGCTTCATAATATTGTACAAAATATATATGAAGTATTTATACGCAATACATTGTGTAAACAAAAAATTCATTTTCAACAAATAACTGTTCCACAGTGAAATAAAATATTCATTCGAATTTTAAGTGTAGGTAGGTAAACTCGAGTAAATATATATTTTTAGAAAATTGTTATTTACCATTTCTAAATAATGAAGTACTGGGGGAGAAATTTCATGCATAACATTATTTATATATATAAATTCACACCTGTGTGAAGAACAGGTTTATCAGCTAGTAGCATATAAGTACAAAGGGGGAAAAAATTAAGAACTTCCTATAGTATTGATAAATCAAACCAAAATTACGGGATTATTTCAAATGTCTGACACTTATAATGCTTCACATAGAGTGTTTAATGTCCCCATTGGTAAGCCATACTATTATACAATTTGCAATTCATGAAGTTATAAAAAAAATTCAATTTTAATCACAGGAGACATATATATGAATCCTATACTCGCATCCTTAATTACCTTCACATGCATAATACTGAGTTTTCAAGAATTAAACTATTTTAAGGATTTGTGCAAAAAAGGAAAATAGTTAAATCATGGATAAATAAATACTTACTTCTTAAGTAGCCACTGAGATTTCAAAAAAAAGAAAAAAAAAGATGGGAAAAAACACTTTTACCAAAAGATAATTCTCTTCATTTATCTAAAACTTTCATATTAACTAATGTTCTATGTACACAGGCTTCAAGAAAAACTTTTTTGCAAGTTTGATATGTACTTCAAAAAAATAAGACAATAACATATCAAATTAAATGTAATCATTTCCAAAAATTGTTACCCCTTTTGTAATGGTTTCATTCCCCTTAAGAATATTGTATTTTAATTTAAAGAAAGAAATGAAATTAAATTTTAACAGCAAAGAATAATTATAAATAATTTAGAAATCGATAATTTGTGTGTGGAAGGTAAAAATCAAAGAAACATTTCTTTAATTTTTGTAAACATTCCTCCCACAAATTATCATCAAATTGAAAAAATTCAGAATAAATATTTTCTCCTGACTTTGAATTATTAATTAAAATTACAAACAGACATTTTTTATATTATTCACACCTAACTGACACTATGTTGTATAAGAATAGGTGTGAGCTCTTTTTAAAGAAATGATACCAATGTTATTCGATAATCACTCAATTTTTAAAAAGTAGTTTTAATTCTATACTGTCAACCATTCTTGCGCAAAACTATTTAATAAATACCTACTACATTAATTAAGAACTAAAATAACTAAGAGCCATACCTAAGTGTACCATGAACTATAAATAAATGCTAGGATCCAACCGAACTAGGATAAATAAATATGCCAGCTAACACTAGTCGGAAGTAGACAATCACCTAATTAGATAAATAAATTAGAATAAAACAAAAATTATATAAAAGAGTTGTTAAAATTATTTCCTAACAAATATAAAGGTTGTTTTTTTAGAGGTATAGAACTTTAAATTGCAATAAAACAACGATGTATTATTCGATTGACATGAACTTTTTTTTATTCGAAAGATAATCTTGTGGCATTACATTCTAAATATGATTCCTGGCATATGACTGCCACGGCTGGCTCGGATGTAGTCCAATTTGGACGTCCAATTTTCGATGACTTTTTCCAACATTTGTGGCCGTATATCGGCAATAACACGGCGAATGTTGTCTTCCAAATGGTCAAGCGTTTGTGGCTTATCCGCATAGATCAATGACTTTACATAGCCCCACAGAAAATAGTCTAGCGGTGTTAAATCACAAGATCTTGGAGACCAATTCACAGGTCCAAAACGTGAAATTAGGCGGTCACCAAACGTGTCTTTCAATAAATCGATTGTGGCACGAGCTGTGTGACATGTTGCGCCGTCTTGTTGGAACCACAGCTCCTGGACATCATGATTGTTCAATTCAGGAATGAAAAAGTTAGTAATCATGACTCTATACCGATCACCATTGACTGTAACGTTGTGGCCTTCATGGTTTTTGAAGAAGTACGGACCAATGATTCCACCAGCCCATAAAGCGCACCAAACAGTTATTTTTCTTAATGTAAAGGTGTTTCGACATACACTTGTGGATTAGCTTCACTCCAAATGCGGCAGTTTTGTTTGTTGACGTAGCCATTCAACCAGAAGTGCGCTTCATCGCTAAACAAAACTCGCTTATGAAAATCGGGAACAACGGCAATCTCGTTTTGGGCCCATTCGACGAATCTACGCCTTGCTTGATGATCGTTTTGATGAATTGCCAAACCAAACTGAGAATAAATCACTTGACAGTTGTTAAATAGATTGCCATCTTGGAAAGTAATACCAACTTAAACTTCTATACCTGGAAAAAAACACTCTTTATATACTAGAATAATGCCAAAAATACAATGATATCATATGTTTTTAATTAGATAAAATTAAGACACAAGGGCGACGTCAACAAACGTATAGGAAAATCAATGGTATGAAATCGTACGTGCTGTTTATTGACGTTGGAATCACGTGATTACTGACTGGCGTACGTCTGTCCATGAAGTTACTCCATTGGCATTAAAATAGCTAGTTTATGAAGAAAATAAACCAAGATTTATTTAAATCTTATGAAAAATTAATATGTAGGGAATTTCAATGATATATATTAATATATTTATGTTTACGAACTTTAAAGTATTTTAAAATTCAAAATATTTGAAATTCACAAGGACAGGCACCGCTCACAAGCATAATAAATTCCCACTTAAAAATTGCTTAAAATGGAAACAAAATCACCCTTTTTATTATAATTTAAATAAGTGGACACACATATAAAGTACTGTAATAGAATTTTTTACCGTGTGTCTTAATTTGTCGAAACGTGTGAAAATGCAGGCAGGCGCAAAAAATCAGTCCTGACAAGCTTTTAACCGTGACTATAAAAGGAAAAAAGGCAGTTTTGTTGTTTTATTTATGGAATAATTGCATTGTAGATTGGTTGCTCGTGAAGTAGAGTGCGTTATAATACAATTACTATTTACTGGGGGAAACGTGTCTGTTATTAAAGTAAGGTGAGTAGAATAATTAAAAAATATTCAGTTTTTCTCAAGAAATATTTAAATAGCTTCTACAGGGTGTTTCTTTTTAAAAGAGGCTTTTTCATGTATTTTTAATCGACTTCAAAAAAGGAGAAGGTTATCAATTCGATCAATTTTTTTGTTGTTTTTTTATATTTGTTCGGCGATTACTTCGACATATCTTAACCAATATGAATGATTTTTTTTTGTTTGATAGGGTATGTTACCGGTTTGGTATCATTGTTAAAAAGGTAGTTTAAAATGGCATCCCCTAATTTTGGGGTAACATTTAGGGGTTGATAAAAAATAAAAAGTTTCCAAAAATAATTAAAATTTGATGGGAATAAAGCCACTGGGAATCCAAATAAAATGCAAAATGAAAACTTTTGAAAAATTACCCCTTTTGTCTTTGGAGTTAATATTATGGGGTGGAAAAAAATTAAAGTTTTCCGAGGTAAAAAAAGGTTTACTTTTCAAGAAAAAAAAAACAGAAGGCGGATTTACTTTACACATTACTTAGTGAAGTCGGTTAAAAATAATTTTATACTTTTTAGTGCTTTTTTTTAATTGGTTTCCTTTCTTTAAAATTTTTTTTTATTAAAATGGTTTTTGAAAAACACCCATTAGAGAATACATTAATCCATTGATATAAACCAGTGGTCTTCAAACTGTGTTCCATGGAACCCTGGGATTCCACGAGGTATACCCAGGGGTTCCACCAATCAAAATAAAAATTCGAAGAAAAAAATTAAAAATGTGTATGCAAAATATTAACCTAAATTTTAACGAGTATTCGTTAGTATTTAAAGCCCTGTTTCCCAATGCTGGTTCCATGGGGAAAGGGAGAGGAGGCGATAAACAAGAATTTCTCGGCATTCGGTTCCTTTTCTTTCAACTAATTTCCTACAACTTTTACAGCTTTATATGCGTGAATTCGGGTACTATTGAAAGAGATTTTGGCAGAAATTAGTCTCAAAAAAAGTAATGAAACGCACGGTCAAGTTTTATGCATGAAAAGAAAGGGGCAGAATGACCCTGAGAAAAAGACCCTTTTTCGAAGAAAACTGAGGGAGTCTTGTGTCAATTTGACTTCCGAACTAATTCTTTTAGCTTCCTATGCTTATGCAGACAAGACTAAGTCGTACAACAAAAAAAGGTAACCATATTCTCATTTCCAAACTATCTGTTAGATTTTTAAAGTCCAGGAATTTTAATCATTGCGTAAGATAAAGGGAAAAATTATTTTGCTGCATTTGTGCTTTTTCTATTTTATTTATTTATTTTTCGTTTCACATACATAAATATAAATGTCATCAATCCGTAGAATAGTTTCTTGTTGATTAACATATTTAAGTATGGGTGTTTCGTAGCTTGAATGTACCGTAATCGTCTTAAAACATTTTCGATTGACATTGTTATTCAAATGAAAAAATATTATTTGGCTCTCGTATAAAAATAATTTCTTTAGTCTCTTATAAAGGACGATAGTAGTTCATTTAAAATGCAAAACATTAATGAGCTTTTGAGTACATTTATTATTTATGTTTGTGATTTAAAAGATACTCCACAAAAGGACATACTAAAGTATTATAAAGATCTAGAAAGAGTGTTAACTGATGGGAATTCATCAAATATAAACGCGCTGGACCTGGCAGACGAGATATTAGCGGTTTTGGCTTTGCTAAATAAAAACGAATGTTCAATCGAGATTTTAAAATTCATATCGAACCTGGATTTTGCTCCAAATCTCGGTATAGTTTTAAGGATATTGCTTAATCTCCCAATAAGTGTGGTAAGTGGAGAAAAAAGTTTTTCCAATCTAAAATTAATTAAAAAATGTTTTACGCTCCACAACTACCGAGGATCGGCTAAACGGTCTGACAACAATAGCCATTGAACATGAACTGGCTGAAGAAATTAATGTCAAAGAAATTATAAAAAAATTCTCAGAATTAAAAGTGAGAATAAGCTTTTAACTCACGGTTTAAATGTATTTTTAATACGTAATTAAGTTTTAATATTTAGTGGTTCTATAATTCGTTTTAGTATTTCTTTAATATCTGTATTTATAATTATACACTAGAAATGACACACTTTTCTTTTTTTCTCTAAGCAACCTTAATTTTAATTTAGTACCAACAACATAAATTAATATTTTTTGCTAATCAAAACTTCAACATTATTGACAGCAATTTTTTTTTTGCTCACGTTTTATTTTACCATTAAGCGTGAGATGGATTTAGGTTATCTCTTTTAATTTTTGTTATAAACGGGGGCGGCATTTTACCTCTTTGCCCGGGGCGGCGAAACTGCTAGCGCCGGCTCTGAGATGAGATAATGTCAGTTTCACCATTATTAGGCAAAAAAGAAAGCCAAATAGAAGTTTTAAAATTTATTCCAGTTTTAGAATTTGCGCCAAATCTTACCATCGCATTAAAAATTTTACTTTCTTTGCCAATAAGTGTAGCAAGCGGTGAGAGGAGTCCAAATTAAAATTAATTAAAAATTTCTTATGGTTTACAATTCTTCAAGAGAGATTAAACGGTTTAGCTACATTGTCAATCGAACATGAAATAGCTGAACAAATTGATTTAAAGGAATTAATCAGAAAGTTTTCAGAATTAAAAGTTAGAAAAGAACACTTCTAATTTTTTTTATTTTGTTATTTGTTTTAATTTTTAATAAATATACATACGCATACTGTTATGTTGCTTTTTCTTTGCAAGAACTATTCAAGTTTTATAGGTATGTATTTATGAACAATTAATATATTTCTTAAAAATATTTTTATACGTTGTGGAGAGGGGCGGCATTTTTCATTTTTGTCCGGAGCGGCATTTTTCAATTTTGTCCGGGGCGGCATTTTTCAATTTTGTCCGGGGCGGCAAAACTGCTAGAGCTGGCCCTGGGCGTATTGTACTCTAAGAACGCATGCATCCCTACTACATGCAAAGAGTGCAATCTTTGCACACCACCGGAAAGACTTTGTGCAGTGGATGCTGGAGCTGAAGAATAACGATCCAGGATTTCCTGCATTTGTATTATGTAGTGATGAGGTAAGTTGCTATGAGTTTTTCACTAAACAATCAATCTGATTGTGCAACTTTTGGTACCGTTTGTTCGCGCTTTCCCAGCATTATTGCAAGACCAGGTTGAAATTTCAATAGAGTTCTCTTTTCTGCCTTTCAGAAAGGAATGCGATGCAATGTCCCTATGCAATTATTGGCCATCTGAATGGGTACTATCACCCCTCTTGATTTGTAGAAACAATTTAGAATCACCCTGTACATCAAAATGGACTTTCAAAAATAATCGCCATAAATATTAACGACACACATATAATGTCTCTCGCAAACAAATAATGATTCTCAAAAATCTCACATTTTATGTCCTTATTCTTTCCAAATATTAATCTATACAGACGTAGATGGCATCAGGGGCTTTGTTTAACCTGATCGGAAGGATTGCTTATAAAATGCATTATTGATGTAGAGTAAAATTATGAGTTTGTATTTACCTAAACTGTTAAAGGTATGTGTACTGTAAAAGCTTTAATTAGAGTTTTAAATAGAGTAGACGGAGTTATAATCTTTTAAATTTAGATTTAGGTTCAAAACTTTTTTTGATATGTGTGTCTTTTTTTATATGTGTCAAGAATATTTTTGCACATTTCTTAAAAGAAAATTATTAAAAAGTCAAATCTTTTTGTCGGTGTTAAATACCTTTAGTAATGAATATATTTTTGCTTAAAAATTTACGTATTGGGCACTGTATTAATAATTTATAAAAGAACCGTTGCTCACACGGTGGAATTTTCAGTTGTGAATACAAAGTCGTCGCTGAAAGAAATCTTAACGTATACACTCATGGTAGAAAAATTTCCGTCACCGTCATACAAGTATAATACGCAGTTTACCTTCATCTATAAATCAATTAAATAATTCCTTTAAGTTATTGTAATTTCAAAAGCGATAAGAAATAGTTTTGTTTAAAACAATCTATTTTCCGCTTACCCTTCCCCCTCCAAATAAATTTTACAATGCTGAAAAAAACTACTTTAAATTTGAGATTTTCACACATAACAAAAATCAACCTAGGAATAAAATGTATTTATATATTATTAAACAAAATCAGATTATTAGAGCTGTTAAAAAATTGAACCTTAAGTATGTTTAATATAAACCTATAATAATATTATTTAAGAACACACTTCTGAAAATTATTAAAAAAATAAATTCAAACTAAAAAATATTAAAAAGCAATATAATAAAATTTTATAATTAAAATAATAAAGGAAGATTGAATTATATGTTATACATTATTAATTAACCTGTGATAAAAAATTATTTAAATCTTATGTTTAACTTCAAAAATAAGCCCTTTTTAATAATACTATTGTGTAACTATTAATAATCATCATCATGTAAATGTTATAAGTAGGTATGTGGTATATGATAATCCTCGTTCTTTTGTTTGATGTAACGTATACAATATTAAATTATGTACAAATCCTGATTGTATTGTCTCTCAATAACTAAAAACTGCACAAATATATTTAGACACTTTCATGTCATTTCCTATTATTTTTACTTTGGAGTCATTATTTAAACTATAGGAACATCCTAAATCCTAATTCATTGAAAGAAAGTTCAAAAGAAAGCTTTTTTTTCTTGCCATAATTTTCACTTAATTGTAGAATATTGTTGTTACGCTAGAAGAAAGATACAAGCCTATATATAATAAAATGATTAAAACCTTACAGAGCAAATAAATCGTAAAAGGCAGAAAACCAGCCGTGTGTGTTAGTGGTCATTTGGTCAGGTGCATCACTACTTCCTGGCGACAGTAAAAATTCCGTCTGCGCTAGTGGCACACGCATACAGTCGACGGCTGCATAACCACCACAGAGGTAATTGTTGTTGTTACTTATCCCCCCTGGTTTAACAACAGAAACGCAGACAGTAAATTGAATGATCGTTTTTTTTCCGTCTGCTGTAGAGAAACGAAACGTTTGCAATGGTGCATTTCAGCCATTTTTCGACGAAACTCCCATGATTAAGGTAAATTTGACTGTATGGGATACTTGACTGTAGATTTCTTGGAAGCGAAATTTTCTTGTCAGAGAAATGTGACAAATTACAGTGTAGATTAAGTTGGATTGCACACAGTACAATCCAAGTGGCGTAGAAAGGTATCCAAATGTCCTGGAGCAAAATAATAATAATAATAATAATAATAATAATAAAAATAAGAGCCCTATCTTGTGCTTGGGTTTTATCAAGTAAAAATATTTGAATATTTTAAATGTACAAAGCTACACTTTTTGTTTACTACCTTCTTTTTCTTGAAGTTGTTTGCGTTTAAAAATTACCATTGGATTTTTTTTTCTTATCCATATAATTTTGGTTTTATAATTTATACAATACAATTCGTATGTGCTCTAGTACTTACTGACGTTAAAATGAAGGAGAAACGCAGTGCTACGCTACAAAACGTCATAGGAAATCTCAGGTTATATATTTATTTGAGAGGATCGAGTCCACCCACCAGAGAACTTAGAGCTACAAAATGGTCCAACGAGATAGGCAGGAAATGATACAAAAAATATGCATGAACAAGAAAATACAATACAATTTTTTTATAATTATTTTTTTAAAAAAAAAACCTCTGCAAAAGAGCAGAAAAGAGAGGACAAAATTATATCAGTATATTGCAGGTACGAGAAGACTGCGAAGTATTGAAACAGAAAGCTAGCTTATTTATGAATTATATTGTTTTTAAAATGAAATGTAGCTAGAGAGAGAGGGAGAGAGAGAGAGGAAAGAAGTTGTAACTTGTGTAGGTTTTTAAGATGTAATAATAAGTATGGTAAGATTTTTCATGGAACTTGAAAATTATTTTCAAGTAACAGTTTATAAAAAAAATTTTTTAAAAAAAACTGAAAATAATGTAAACTTTTCAACCTGTAAAGTTCGATACACTAAACAAATAACTGAAAGAACTTAAGGGATCCACTAAAAGTTCGAAATTACTTTGAACTGAATTGCCATGATTAAAGTTACGTTGCAACCTTTTATGTTTATATCTTAAATTTGGGAGATATTATCGCAAGTTCGGCTTACTTTGTGGTCAGGGACCGAGGGCCCCTCAAAGCTTGTGGGCCTCGGTGCATGGCACCACCTAGCCTATTAATAGCTACGACACAGCACACAACACGTTCGGTATCAATTAAAACTTGCATCCGCGTTCACCTAAAAGCAAGGGATGGAATTTCTCATACTGAATGATTCTAGAGTTTAGCATTTAATATGAATATATCATTCTAGAGTATAGCATTTAAAAGGAAGATGAATTATTAATATAGTAGAACATCGTTTATCCGAACGTCTATTATCCTGAGCGTCAAATATCTGGGCCAGTTTTTTGGGGTTTTTTTTGTCAACTACATGTACTGTATATGAATACGTTTTCGAAAAGTCCAATGCTCAACAGTTGTTTCGCATGAGCCCAAAAGTGACGGGAAAATCCAAGGTCAGGGATATTTGGAGAATTTCAGTTGTGTGATTTGGTAATCTAATGGTCAATGACGACTACAGGAAGATATTACCAACTTTGTCCAATCGATCCAAGGATTTCAAGAATACAATGAAGAAGATTTAGAATCCTTGATAGCATGTGATGCAGAAGACTATGGATTTCAAATGCTAAATGATGACGAGATTGTGACTTCCGTGCAAGAAGAATCTAACCCTGTCGACGATGAAACGGTTGAAGACGAGGACAACACAACGAAAGTAGCAAGGGTCCATCAAATGCTGACGCATTTTCTGCGTTATAGACAACCATGGAGTAGTACGAACAACAATCATAGTGCTGTCCTACTCAATTACTGCTGCTCAAGAGAATCAGAGACCTTGTAGCGAAAAAACGAAGGTGTACAATGGTACAGTGAAAAATAAGTGATTATTTTCCACAATAAAGGTAAAATTGCCACATTTTGCCCCTGTTTTGCTTTTGCTTTCAGCACGTTTCCCGAATGTGATGATTTTCAATATTCGTATAGTGTCCGGTTTCATATACTGCATGGATCGCATTCGGTTTTCGGTTATCCGAACAATCGCATATCCGAACGGTGTCCGGTCCCAAGTGATTCGGATAAAAGACATTCTACTGAATCTGCGATGAATACAAAGACGGATATTTCTGTGTCTCATATGCTGATATCGTACCATAAAGTAAGAGTTCGTTTATGTAATTTCAGGCTTTATTCTCTAATCCAGCGGTTCTTGAACTTTCAATCGCCGCGACCCCCCTTTCTGTATCAACGTGACATCGCGGACCCCCAAGATTTTGAACATCCCTCCCCGACTAAATATCTAGTAGAGTTTTTCACTGGAGACAATTTAGTGATATAGTCTAGTACGGCACATCTTTCAGTTTTTCCATGAGGCTTTTTAGAATCTGTAAAAAAGGGAAATCTCAACGTTACATGAAAAATTCCACGGACTTCTAGAGGAGCTCTGTGGACCTCCATAGATCCACGGACCACAGTTTAAGAACCATTGCTCTAATCAACATTACCATTCTTCGTAATATTGCCTTTAGTAAAATCTCAGTGCTTCTTCCATCTCTGAATATGATTGTGTTCTGTCACCATTTGTTCCTCCTCATTCCTCAAAGAAAAGCGCTGCCAATGTTATTCAGTTAAGCAATAAAATCCCAGATGAATTCCCTGTTATTTGCTATATTGATATCAGAGCTGGTTCCTCATTTGTTGTCTTTAGAAATAATACTGAATCCGAGCACTTTCAATTTAAAATTTGAGATGCATGCTTGGTTTTTATAGCTGAACTTTTATGTTTAAACTTCGCCATCAAATAGATCACTGAACAAAATACTGTTGTCTCAGATTGTCTCATTTGTATTGATTCCCTTTCCTCCTTGGAGACCCTGAAATGTATTTCTTTCTCCAACAGCTTAATTGTTGAGTTCAAAAAACAACTTAAAAACCTTAGAGATGACGACTCGGCTGCTTTTACATTTGTTCGTGGACACACAGGCGTTATTGAAAATGAACGGGCAGATTTTCTTGCAAAGACAACCACTAAGCATGAAATTCGCACTATTGTTAATATCCCTAAATTATTTCATAGGAAAGAAATAAAAGAAAGATTGGTGGAGTTGTAGAACTAAGATACATCAGCTAAAAAAAAAGGAGCTTAACCAAAAATTTTTTTTTCATTCCATTAATATGAGATTACCATATTCTCACTGGACACGGCAACTTCAATATTTATCTGAACAGATTTAATTTGGTTCCGTCAGCTTCGACTTACTGTAATGTCGGTGGGGAGAAAAAGGTTGAACACTCCAGATTTCTACCAGCTTATTTATAATAGAAGTACCTTTTGACTATGTTTGTTAATTCAATGTAAATAATTGTTATCCTTCATAACTTTCGAGTTTTCCTTTTTTTTTTTCTTTTGTAATGTCCTTCATATTTACTTCTGTAAGCCCCATTTATACTTTGTGACACACGGGGAAATGAAAATATTTTGGAAAAAAAAAACGTGCAAGTTCTAACTGCTTTCAGTAGACTAAATATTGGAACATATATCAGTGACGGTCAATTCTCTACTACAAAAAATTCCCCCATGTATGTAGCTGACTTAGTACCATGTGTCATTCTTCATAAGATATTCAAAAACTACTCTTAGATTTAAGGTATCCGACTACGTTCGGAACCGTGATTTTAAAACTGCACATAAATGGATAATTTTCATGATATTTAGTGTCACTCAGATTAGAATACATGCATAAAATTGTTTTAAGGACATTTTGACAAAAAAAATTATTTAAATACAATATTTTGGCAAAAAATTAACTTAGAATAATCATTTTTACAATTGTTCTCCTTTTGTGAAAAATGATTCTATTATAATATTTTGCCTGTGTATAGCTCAGACCTCTCTACAGAGGCCCAACTAGAATTTTTGAAAAATTCACATTATTTTCAGAGCTACCACCAATTGAAATAATTATTGGCGCGCTTTTTTCTTAAAATTGCTCCCCTCTGTTGTCGTAAAATATGAATATATAAACCCACTTCTAAGTTATATATTTCAAAAATTCTAGTTGAGCCTATGTAGAGTGGTCTGAGCTATACACAGGCAAAATATTATTATGATAGAAGCACTTTTCACAAAAGGAGAACATTTAGGAAAAAGATTATCCTAAGTTAATTTTTTGCCAAAATATTATATTTAAATAAATTTTTTTGTTCAAAATGTGTCCTTAAAACTATTTTACGCATTTATTCTAATCTAAGTGACACTAAATATCATGAAAATTATCCATTTATGCGCTTTTTCAAAATCACGGTTCCGAACGTAGTCGGATAACTTAAACATTAATAATTTACTGGTTACTAGATGAAAAAAATAATTAAGTGTTCTCGACAGAAAAATTATTCAAGAAATCCATTTTTCAAAGTGATAAATTATTAAAAAAACATCTGCTTTCAAGTTTCTCTAAATGGTGCAATAAGTTATCCACAGATTTAAAATTTATCAGATATGTGTGTTAATACAACATTTTTTTTTTCATTCTTCAGTAAGGTATAATTTTGCGAAATGATGAATTATGTATTTTTTTCTTCTCAAAGAATGGAGACAATTTATTTAAAATACTGTATTATATTATTCACATGAAATAATTTCAGAAATATCTTATTCAAAGAGGTAGGTGAGCAAAAATTATATATTTTTTTACACTGGTATGTGGTCCTGAGTGGGCCCTGAATCAAAA
Source organism: Trichonephila clavipes (assembly GCA_019973935.1). Classification (NCBI taxonomy): domain Eukaryota; kingdom Metazoa; phylum Arthropoda; class Arachnida; order Araneae; family Nephilidae; genus Trichonephila; species Trichonephila clavipes. The sequence goes on along the minus strand of BMAU01001380.1, from coordinate 20,106 downwards.
TTCTTCGGGGGTACTCCTTCGAAAATGGGAGCTCTGTTTATGGGATTATTTATAATATTTTGAGTTTTTTCTCTAGTATATGTTGGGACCCCTGTAGCTTGGGGGCACCGTATCAATGACACGGCAGTAGCCACGCCCCTGATTTTTCAGTTTGTAAGATATTAGGTATTTTTTTCGGAATAACATTATGGAATTAAAGGAAATTATCTTGATACTTTTTTTTTCTGAAAAGCGGAATTAGGGCCAATTAAATGATACAATGAAAAATAAGTACATTTAAGAAATTAAAACAATAAAATTTTTATATTGTATGTTTTATATAATTTCAAATATTAACAATAAATGGAAATCAGCTATCGTTTTAATATTAAAAAAATTTAATATTAAAAAAATAATTTAACTGGATTTTGTTAATTACCATTGAAACTGTACTGTGTATTCGGCTACTTTCCGTATAAATTTGTATCTGAATTAAGTATTTATCACCTGAACAGTTGTCGAGTAAACATTTGAATAAGTACTTCAAGGTATCCGACTATACGTTCGGAACCATGATTTTGAAAAAGCGTATAAATGGATAATATTTATGATATTTAGTGTCACTTAGATTAGAAACTGTATATAAAATTGTTTTAAGAATAGTATTACAATAAAAATTATTTAAGTACAATATTTTGACAACAAATTAACATAGAATGTCTCATTTTCAAAATGTTCTCCTTTTGTGAAAAATGCTTCTATTATAATAATATTTTGCCTGTATATAGCTCAGACCTCTGTACAGAGGCTTAACTAGAATTTTTGAAATATATAACTTAGAAGTGGGTTTATCCATGTTTTACGACAACAGAGGGAGAAATTTTAAGAAAAAAAACCGCCAATCATTATTTCAATGGGTTGTAACTGAAAATAATGGAAATTTTTCAAAAAAAAAAAAAAAAAGTTCAGATTCTCTGGAGAAGTCTTTACATTATATAAGCAAAATATTTTATTATTTTAGAAGCATTTTTTATAAAAGGAGAACATTTTGAAAAAAGGTTATTCTAAGTTAATTTTTTACCAAAACGTATTTAAATACTTTTTTTTGTCAAAATGTCCTTAAAACAATTTTATACATGTATTCTGATCTAAGTGACACTAAATATTATGAAAATTATCTATTTATGCGCTTTTTTAAAATCACAGTTCCGAACGCAGTAGGATAACTTAAATCGAGCCTGTAATAATGGTGTCTGTCATATGTAGACTCGAGTAACAATATTTTTTCTCTTTCAGATTCATCGTAGGTTATTATATTTAAAAATTTTTTAACTATTTTAATTTATATAAATCAAATTTAACTATTATATATACACACGCTTTAATCCACATTCAAATATTATTAATCTAAAAACCATTCAAAATTAAAATTCAACAACGACGCAATTTTGATCTAACTCTTACTCGCATTTTAAACATGCATTTCTTTCTTTTACATGCATTTTCTAACAGATAACTTGCATATGAACAAGTAATATAAAAAAAGTTAAGTCATTTCCTAATTAGGTCAACAAAGAAAAAATTTTTTTAGTTACTTTTAATTAAATAATTGCAATTAATATAAATATGTATACACATATGACAGAATCACAATATTAAGTGATAAAATAGAAAGTGGTTTTCCTTGAAATTTTCCATTTTTCTTTCTATATAGGGTGATGGACTATTATTTTTGTTTGTTGCAATTTATTCCTTAAATAAATTTAATTATTCCAATAAAATATTACAGTAAAAAGAAATCACATTCTCAGAAATTAGGCCATCCCAGGTGGGATCCAAATCCACGACCTTTGAATAAGACCAACGCGCTATCCATTGCGCTACAGGGACGTAACGAACGATTTTCCTTTTTACATATGCTGTTGGGCTATTAATTTTGATTGTTACTATTATCCATTAATTAAATAGAATTAATGAATTAATAGTTGAAAAAACTGTATTAACATGTCATCCCCTACAAGTGTAAAAAAATGTATTTGAACTTGAGTGGATGAATACAAAGTATTTTAGTATTGATTGAAAATTTGAACAAGATATATATATTATGTGTGGGTGTGTGTGTGCGTGTGTGTGTAAATATATATATATATGATGAGTATGAATCAGTGGCGCACACAAGGGGGGCGTTCCTGGGAGTCTGGACTCCCCCTAAAGCCCTTCATTTTTTCCCCGATTTCTTATAATTCTGTGTATATATTACTTAAAATTTAATTATGTATTTGTTATTAATAATTAATTCTATTAATTACTGCTAGTTATTTGTTCAATAATTAATTTTGTATTGTTTTCTCCGAAAATCGACTAAATCAAAGGAATATGTTGGGCGGCGTATGGGAGAATGATACCAAAATGGTGCATTTTCGACCCTGGACCCTCCTTGAAAAATTTTTGTGTGCGCTATTGGCGTGAACTAATAGTAGGAATTGAAAAACATGCATAAATTTCGAAATCAGACAAGTTGATTGCCACCGGAAATTTATCACTTCCATACATAGTAAAACAAACACAGATTTGCATTGAATAAAAATCCTGATAAAATATTCAAATATTTTAGACAAAAAAAAAGCATATATATATAATGCCTTTTTTTCCTTATCTTTTCCAGACAAAAGGTAATGATTCCCTCGTAGTTTGATAACTTACAAGTTTGAGAGAAACTATTCAATTGAACAAATATATTCAAGGGTGGAGGAAGAAGTTTTGCAGATTAGACTAACCAAATATTGCATGATAAGTATACGGTGAGTGTGTAAGGTACTTTTAACTTTTTAAGATAGGCACATGCGCTTGTACTTTTTCATTTAAATTTATAATTGTTTTTGTGCTATGAAAACCATACACTTAACAATGATAAGACCACCCCATTTAAAATTATTATTAGTTCTAGTAAGTAATTAAAATTAACTCATTATTTTCTTGTTAATGTAAAGAGAAGCAAAAAAATGAATAAAAAAGTTTTTAACGTTTTCATCCCAGTTATTAAAGATTTTATCGTGTGTTGGGGACTAACGGAAAACAGATCTGATTATTTTGAATAGATTTGAAAGAGATTTTTAAAAATTTTTTTTTAGAGCCATTGATGTAGCCTTATTCAACAGATGTTGAAAAGGCATTGGAACGATTTTCATTCATGCATTTTTTATGAATCACAATTATTATATTCAGTATTTTTACTCTTATTTACTTTAAATGCATGTCATTTTAGAATGAGCTTTTCTCTTTTCAGGAATATTTTCCTTTCAAATGTAAGTAGTAAGATATTTTTTTTTCATAGCATTCCATTTCAGTCTCTGGAATCTAGTTCATGTGATACTTGTACAAGGAATTTAAACATAAAAAGAAAACATTTAAGGTATCCAACTACGTTCGGAACCGTGATTTTGTAAAAGCGTATAAATGGATAACATTTATGATATTTAGTGTCACTTAGATTAGAAATGTATACAAAATTGTTTTAAGAATAGTATTACAATAAAAAATTATTTAAGTACAATATTTTGACAAAAAATGAACATAGAATGGACCATTTTCAAAATATTCTCCTTTTGTGAAAAATGCTTCTATTATAATAATATTTTACCTGTATATAGCTCAGACCTCTGTACAGAGGCTTAACTAGAATTTTTGAAATATATAACTTATAAGTGAGTTTATCCATGTTTTACGACAACAGAGGGGAGAAATTTTATGAAAAAAACGCCGATAATTATTTCAATGGGTTGTAACTCTGAAAATAATGTGAATTTAATCAAAAATCATTGTTGAGCCTCTGTACAGATGTCTGAGCTATATACAGGCAAAATATTATTATAATAGAAACATTTTTCACAAAAGGAGAACATTTTGAAAAGAGGTTATTCTAAGTAATTTTTTTGCCGAAATATTGTATTTAAATAATGTTTTTTGTCAAAATGTCCTTAAAACAATTTTATACATGTATTCTAATCTGACACTAAATATCATGAAAATTATCCATTTATGCGCTTTTTTAAAATCATGGTTCCGAACGTAGTCGGATACCTTAACCAATCTAACCTAGAAATTCTTTCCGGAACTCTCGCCTATTTCTTTCTTTTTTACAGAACGAATATTTGATTAAAAATGAAATAAAAAACGATTTTCAGAATTCACGAAACCCACATTCCCTATTGTCTATAACAAGGGAAGTCAAACTTTTTGGAAAGAGTGCCACTATTTATTTGATGAAAAAAAATATGCATGCCACTGTTTGATAGGAAAAAAATATGCTTGCTACTATTTGATAAAAAAATATGCGTAACAATTCCTACTTTTCCAACAATAAAAAAAATGAAAAAGTGAAAAAATGTTACTTATAGATTTATGTGATTTTTACGCAAATAACACTTATTTAATGTAAGTTCATGTAGTTGAAATTTAAAACTAATATATATATATATATATTTTCGTAAATATATATATACGAAATACTTCTTTCATATTGCTGGCGATTAGTAAATATAACTGTAGTACGAGGCTAGTGGATGATATTAATGTAGCGAACCAAAGGATATGGCGTGATCATTGGAAGTGGTTACGGCAAGGTTGATCTTATTTTATGGAATCGATGAGGTAGTCTTGAAAATTAATCCAATTTATTGCACTTCTTGAAACACATAGGCATATTACAAACATAAAGCATGGACGGCACAACACAGACAAAGAAACTACGATACTACGCAATGCAGCCGGCTACATGGTTAAAAACACAGACAGAGGAGAGCGCGGGATTTTTAGATCTTGGTATTTATAGCCAGTGGGACATCACATGATTTGGGGGTGGATGGATGTAGTTTCCAAACTTCCCGTTAGGCGGGTAACTAATTAAAATAATTAAACGGTTGTCCCGAAGGACTGGACCATAGTTTTTTCAAAAGCTATTCAAGCTTAAACTATTGGGAATTATTTCACACACACACACACACATATATATATATATATATAATAACTAAGCCAAAAGTACAAACTTAGGTTTTATTGTTGAAAAACTTTTTGCAAGTTCACTAAGTTAGGTGAGGTATAAAAGAAAAATGAGTATCTTGAAGCATTTAATTCTAAATAATTATTAAACAGTTAGTACTTTCTTAATGTGATTTTTGAATTATCTTCTTTTTTACCAAGTCATTTATATCAGGATTAGGTCTTGAAGATATTTACAGAGTTAGGTTATTTTAGGTACATTTCCGCTACTTTTGAGTTATATTTATTTTATAAAGTTCTTAACAGAAAAAATTTATTCACAAGCATATTCTGATCAAACTTTGGAGGTATTTGTCTAAGACAACCCTATTTCAACAAAATCAGAAAAAAATTTATTATTTGGTGTTTTCTTCCCAATTTTTAAAAATTTACCATAAGTCTTGGCGTGCCACTGTTGCAACTCCTCCGAGCCACACTGTGGCACGCGTGCCGCGAGTTGGTCACCCCTGGTCTAGAAAATATTCGCTTGGTGAGGGAGATTTATATTAGCGCCTCACAATGGCTATTGACGTCGGACCTTGTAATTTTGAACCTCGATCAAGTGACAAGGGTGACACCTGAGCTGGCTCCCTCGTCTTCAAAATACCAGTTCACGTCAACGGGAGGACTTTGATCCCTACGGATTAAATGTACATCAGCCCCCTATACAGTGGGTCTTCAGTGACACCAGGACTCGAACCCGTGACACGTCGGCTACGAGTTGTGACCTAGTCTACCATTGCCACAATATTCGCTGGGAAAGCTTTGAATTGTTATTGTTAAAGTGTACAACAAATTTTTTTGGTTTGGCGCTGGCCTTGTACGCCCAGATTTGCGGGTTCGACCCCTGCCTAAGTCGGTGGATTTTCTTGATGCAAAGAATTGACTACGTTCATGTCGTATGATTAACCGGCATGTTAAAGATCCTAGAGTGCCTGTTTGGCATGAGTGCTCTCGGCAAAATTAAATTTCTAATACAGTTTCACACCATCAGAGCTGAGCTGCTTCCCGCTTGTAGAGGAAATTGGGAATTAAAATTACATTGGGGCAATTGATATCCACCTATAGGGTGCCACAATAAAAGTGATACCAGTTTCCAGGAATGTACTAAGACTGCAATGGTAATTACCAATCCGCAGCGTCATTAGAAAAAAATTATTTATGAATTCAATCATTAAATTGAGGATGATTGATGTACAATATGTTCAACATAAACATAAAAAATATTTTTCAGTATTGAATTTTTTTAAATATAATTTAAGATGTATGCAAAATATGTTGAAATTACGTGTTTCAAATTAAAAATTTTAACATTTCAATGTTGGAAAACTTAAGTTGTTCCATTTACATTGTATTATTAGTGGGCAATGAGATTGCTGATTCCCTGGCAAGTTCAACCAGTTCAACCCTCAGATTCTCTGGCCCCTCTGACTTATGTAGTGCTGTATTCCACTTATAATAGAGGTAATGATCACTCAACTATTCTACCTGTCTACCAACATTATCAGGGTTAGCATCCCGGTGGATCTCTCTGTCCCTTCGGTGTAGCCAGCAAGAATAGACTGCAATTACCCGTTTCCGCAGTAGACACCTGAGAACATTTGTGATGTACCTCCCCTTGGAAGTACATCCCTCAAAGTATCAGCGTGAGCTAGAGGTGTAGGGTTATCGTAAGAACTAGAATCAAACATTATCTTAATATGACTTTATTAAGATATTCAACTTAAACTTTTTGAACAAATATAATGTTATAAATTAATGAATGAGAGAATCTACGATGACGCAATATACGCAACACACAATATAATACAGACCTATCTCAATAAGTGTGTGTGAACCGCCTAATCTTCAAATATAATAATAGTAAGTAATCAATCCTACCTTATTTTATTCTGTAATAAACTTGTCTTTATTTACAGTGGTATGTAGCTGTACATTTAACTTCTAATCGATCACCAATATGTTTTTCCACGACACGTAGAACTTGAATCTTGAACGACGAACTTCAATAATCATCCAATACCACAACGCACTTTAATTGTCGAACATTCCTTTACACTACCATTACATTGCCATCACGCTTACTCTAAGATCCTATATTTATCCTATATTATTTGCATCTCTTCACTTCTCGTTTCTTGGATTTGGTTGGAAAAGAGTTGCCATTAATTCTGGCCCAAAGAACCCAAAGGACTTGTTAAAGAAAAGACGCGTAAGTCGTCACACATTGACAACCATAATAAAGACAAAATTTTCTCGACCTGTGCATATACTTGAATGCTTGGATTTTACATTACATGATCTATATGAGCACCCGAAGAGGGTTATTGACTTTCTGAAAATGAACGATATCATGGACTTGATCTAGCTCAATTAGACTTGGAGTAAGGCACAACAATACATTATATTATTATGAATAATCTCATTTAAGTACTGATTTTAATTTACAAATGAATTATCTTAAAAATCAAAAATACAATTGCATTGGAAACGCACTATCTCATTTTTAGTATTATTTAGATTTTGGCACTTTATCACTAATTCCTAATCCTCAACATGCAACTTTAATTAATATTAAGGGGACGTGGGTATCCTAGTGGTTTGAGCATCGGACACTAGACCGGAAAGCCTGGGTTTGATGCCCGATGCCACCAAATACCCTCCGAGTACACACGGAGTACGTGCTCTTTAAATCACTGGGTCCGAAAGTCTTGTGAGTGGTCTCAGCAGAAACCATAGGTGCAGGGGCTGGAGAATATTTCCCTCCCCTCCAGTTCCATGTCTGAATTGTGGAGGTGGAGATAGGTGGTGTCGCCATCTATCGTGTAGAAGTCCAACCTGTCTCAGACTCTGGCATCTTTCATTCCCTCTCTCCGGGAAGAACACGTCAACAACAACAATTAATGTTAACAGATTTATGAAGGGAACCAGGAGCGTAGCTACCGCTGTATCAGCAGTATCAATAAAACGGGGCCCGCAAGCTACAAGGGCCCCAACACATATGAGGAAAATTTGTTAATATATTAAGCCCTCCCCCCTCCCCCCAAAACAGGGTGTGCAAGAAATTTTGATACTGGGCCCACTCAGAACTAGCTACGCCACACAGTGAAGGGAACATTCTATTCTTATTTTCAACCAAACTTTCTGCTTTGTCTTTTCTCAAGCCTTTTATTCAGATAAAAAAATATATACATTGTTTTAGTTTTATTTAAGTAATTGTAAGTATTCAAAATCATTTCAACAAACTAACTTCATTTTATCATATTTCTTGAGAATTTTGTTCTTGCCTTACCTCATTATAATTTCATAACAATGCTATTACCATATTTTGATGTCAATTAATCGTATCATTATTCTAAGTCAAAGCAATTAAGTACTTTTTCCGAGGTATTTAAGTCTACTTAAATGAAAATTAACTATTTAGTATTTTCACCCTTTGCAATATCAATATCGAGGTAATGATCTTCTTGATGGTATTTGGAATAAGTAAATAGTTGATGCATCTTAAGGTTGATTGTACTCTATAAATCAAGAGCTTGAGGTAAAAATCCCCACAATTATAGTGCATGCTGTAATACTTAGGAAGTTCATCTATCATATCGATGGCCTAAAACAATATTATAAATTTTAATAGTCAGTTCTTTGAAAAATATTTTATTCACGTATAAATTAATATTATATATTGTTACCAAAGAAATATAAATGTTTGTTTCTTTTTGTTAATGGTTCCACGCTAAAAGACATATATCTTCGATCTAGAAATGTACCGTACATACTTGAATCTAAGCCGTTCTATTTTTCCAGTGTTAATACTACTGAAAATCGGGTGCGGCTTAGAATCGAAGGTAAAACATTTGTTGAATGGGGAAATTGAGTTTCCACCCCTTTCAAAAGGAAAAATTAAAACATTCATTCTGGCCACTTGCATCCATGACACATTTATCCCCTTCCACAATTTATCTCCAGTATTCAGTCTGTACGAAACATCGTTGTCTATTCGTATTTAAAAAAAATTGTTTATATACATTTTCTTTTAATCACCTGAACATCAAAGATATCGGTAATAGTATCAAGACGAGTTCATTATGACACAAGTATGAAAAGGGAGGCAATTTTACATGCAGAAAAAAAAAGAAACAGAGCAGCAGCCACTGAAAATTTGACACTGATGAAACAAATATACACCGATGGCTTTAACAAATGATGTAGTTTTTTTCTTGTAAATGTTCAAGAGTCTGAAATAATTCTTTTACACTTTTCCATAATACATTCTTTTAAAAAAATGTTGCATAACAAATGCATTGGATGGCACGGAAGACGACATCGTGAGGGAAAATCGCGACGCCGACACCCATTCCTAAGTTATCTGTGACAGTGTGAGTGACGAATGATTCTCGAAACACGATACTGACGGTTAAAGCAATTATAGGTTCATATATGTATTTCATAGTTTTTAATACCGGTAAAAAATAAATTAGTTATGTGTGAACTTCTGATTATTTCTCATTAAATTTTTTTAAAATTTCTTAAGTGTTGTATGTCTCGATGAACCTTTTACACAATTTTTAAATTTTTACAAAAACGTGTAGAGAATCGGGGTGCGGCTTAGAATCGGTGACAAAATTTTTTCAAAAAACCATTTTGAGAATTTGGGGCTTAGAATCGATGGTGGCTTAGATTCGAGTAAATACGGTATTTTTCTTTTAGTCTACGAAAAATATTTTTGTTATTTTGATCAACAAATAATATTTCCCATCAATAATATATCCATTCCAATAGCGCACACAGGAATTTTTCAAGGGGGGGTCCGGGGTCGAAAGTTCACCATTCTTGTATCATGCTCCTTTTGATTTCGTCGATTTTCGGGAACAAAACACAGTAAAAAACTAATTTTTGAATAAATAATTAGCATTAATTAATAAATTTAATCATTAATAACAAGTAATTAATTAAATTTTTCGTACTATTTACTTAGGATTATGATCAATCGGAAAAAAAAATCAAGGGCTTTGGAGGGGGGGTCTGGACCCCCAGGACTCCCCCCTTGTGTGCGCCACTGATCCACTCCATAGAAAAATATACAAGTAAGGAGTCAAAATATTTAACCATATACCATTAACCTTTTATTTCATGTTTCAATCGAATTCTATATTGGTTATCATTTTCATGTAATTTCCCTTATAGTGTAAAGGAAAATATCTTATACTTTATCAGTTTCTCCAAGACCCTCATATATTTTTTTATTTTAGATTACACACAAAAAGGGAGTAACCATCTTTCTTTTTCTTTATTCTAATAAAAACACCATACCTGTCTGGGTCGGATCGATCCATTTCAATAACGGGGACAGAAATTTGAGAAATGGCTGTTATAAAACTGCCTGACATAAAAAGTTGACTCGTATCGTTTTAAATAAAAAAAAAATTTTAAATGATTTTCCCTTTGAAACTGTATAAAATGGACTCCTTCCAGGCTCATTTCATTTTTGAATTATGGATTTAAAAAATGTCAATTTTTTATGCTTATTTTCAAACATAAATATCTTTTAAACATTTTCGTACCATTCATACGCAAAAGTTTCTAAAAATCAAAGTTAGAAAATCTATTTAAATAAATGAGTATTTTACCTGCAAAATTGTTTTTCTGTATGGCTGAACTCATTAGGCTTTGGAGTCAATTCAGACTATATAGATATAAATATAAAGCTTAGAATACCCAGCTTTTATCTTGAAGTAAAAAATTTTATTTACATCTTTTGCATTTGCATAAATGATTACGAAATTATTGATCCAAATTTGATCGCGTATGATAAATTCGAAAACTCTGTACTCCACATAACCTAAATCGCAACCTAATAAACCTAAATAAATATAAATATAAATAACCTAATCTTTCTCTTCTTCCCTTTAGTGTCTCTCTTTGAATAACAAGTAATACACTGTCATGTTGGATTAGTTTTCTTCTCAGTTGGGGGAATGGAGTCAACAAAGTGTCTCTCAAAGTAGTGTGAAAGGGGTGCTCTGCAGAACGGCGTCCTCTTTTTGCAGAAAATTCCACCGAGGGATACTTTTTAATTATTCGAAGCCATAAAATGCACATGTGGACAAAGTCGGGGAAGACTGAATGCACAGTGTAAAGTTTCACAGTGCCCGAGCTACACTCGGGATGTGGTTTAAATTTGTGATGGGGCTTTATCGCGCCTTCTATTAATCCTCTTGGGGAATCTTTGGGGCCAGAATGTCATTTCATTCCAACCTTCTCAAGAAGAAAACGCGATATGCAGATTAGGAATGATTATATATATTGGAGCTTTTGCATTCGCGATGGAAGTCGGCTGGAGGTCGGAGAGTATTATAGGAACAATATAGAAGTGGGTTAGAAGCCAGAAAGTTGCATAGAAGCCGGATCAAGTTGGATAATAATAATATATAAAAGATGTAAAGCTTGGTTGCGGATCGCCGTGTGATATTGGTAAGCGATAGATTATTAAAGTTTAACTATAGAGCGAATTCTAGCTAGTTAAGGAGTCGGCTATAGATAAAGATTCGGAGGTTAATTTATCATAAAGATAGTGAGTAGGATTTAATGCGCTATTTGCTAAGAATGGTTAATTACGTCATATCATTCCTGATCGTTTTCCTCTAAGTAAGAAATCTAGGTCATGTGGATGAAGAGATGATATCCCAGGGGCGCGGGGTATCACAAATTGAATATTTTATCTTTTATTTACTATTTTTCAAATGTAACAAAATGTGGTTTAAAATTTAACTATATATTTTTTTTTATTTAAAACGAGTGACTGTGGTAGAGCTTAGTTGTCATGGTCACGGACTCATGGATGGCATGTCATGAGTTTGAGCCCTGGTGTCACTAAAGACCCACCGTAGTGAGAACCTGAGGCACGTTAAATCTGTCAAGACTCTGTCTTCCCGTTGGTGTGGTGTTAGGAGAGGGAAGTGTCAAAGCTCAGGTGTCTTCCTCGTCATTTGGCCGTGGTTCAAAATTACGAGCTCAGTCACCAATAGGCCTCGTGTTGCTTCATAGTGTGACGTTGATAAACACTCACTGATTTAAAACGAATCTTTGGGGAAAGAAATGTAATAAATACAATATGTATATATTCATAGTATAGTTATTATTAGCTCGCGAATACTCCAGCTAAAACTGTCATAGATAGTTTTGTGATTTCATAGCAACTTACTTTTAATTTTAGTATAAAATATAGTGTGGAGAAATTGTTTTATAATGTAGAAATACAAAAATGTATCAAAATAATTTTATTTCCACGTTAAATGAGTTGATGTCAGTGGCGCACACAAGGGGTCCTGGGGTCCGGACCTCCCCCAAAAGCCCTTGATTTTTTTTCCAATTGATTATAATTCTAAGTACGTAGTACGTAAAATTTAATTAAGTATTTGTTATTAATGATTAATTTTCTTAATTAATGCTAATTATTTATTCAATAATTAGTTTTTTGTTGTGTTTTGTTCCCGAAAATCGACCAAATCAAAAGGAGCATGATACAAGAATGGTGAACTTTAAATCCCGGACCCTCCCCCCCTTGAAAAATTCCTGTGTGCGCAACTGGTTGATGTTATATTACTTATAAAAGATAAGTATATTTTTATTTAAAATAAAAAATGTGCATTTTATTCAACAGATATTTTACCTCCAATTTCGTTAACGATGTTCCTAGAATAAGCTTATATCTATATTGAGTATATTGAATCGAATGTGTAATATTTTTAATGATCAAATATGCTGCGAAAAATATACTGATATCAATTATTATTTGTGTAAAAAGCTTTCTTTAAGATTTTGTCAATATTATTTTTTTAAAAATTATATATTAGCTAACATTAACTAATTGAACTGTTTGTTGTAGTGTGTGTTTTAAAGCATTAAACTATTGTAGCAAGATCAAAGAAAACCTATTATTAATAATGTGGCTGCCTTTTGTAATAGCATGCACTTTGTATCAAGGTTTTTATTACAAAGAAATAATCAAATTTAAGAGAAATTAGTAATATTTAGAAAATATAGTTTGGAACTTTTATCTAATGTGATACATTGTTCATGAATTTTCAAATCTTATTGTTAGTCTTATGTACCTCAGAAATGAAATATGTGTTTTTACCAATATATATAAATACATATATATATATATATATATATATATATATATATATATATATATATATATATATATATATATATATGTTGTTACTGGGATTAATTCGTAAACTCCTTTGACAGAATAATCTGTTTATTTTTAAAATAAGAATAAATAAAAATGTAGAATAACAATTAATTAAGTGAACATTTAAACGTCGTTGCGCCTAATTGGCTTTCATTATTTTTAAAGAAATATAACGGCTCTGTGTCGATATGCGTCTGCTTTCCTTGCGGTCTAAACGTATTCTCCGGTTCCCATGTTCCTCCCCTCGCTGCTCCTTTCCCCGTCGGGGACATTGCCCTCTCGTTTCCTTTCGAAACTATCTGCTGGGGGGTGCAATGGGGGCTTGCAGTAGCGCATACCTCCTTCTACCTCAAAATCGGCCATCCGGAAAATGAGCCGACCACAGCGAAATAAAATCCAAAATGTTGTAAGCAAACCAATAAAACAAAAATTGAAAACCGTGAAATGAAAAAATAACAAGAGCGATGCTCTTTCCAGTACTTCACACAGGTGTTGTTTTTCTGGAAATGGGTTGTCATTGCTGCTCACAGCTATTCAAAAAAAAAAGTTATAAAAAGGGAAAGAGAAAAAGGAGTTATGTTCATTATTTTAAGTTCTGTTCACAGAGAGTCTCTTTGGGGGGTACTTAAATTGCAGTCGTAAAATCGTCAGGCATCAGCGGTTGATCACCTCTTCATGAAACCAACAGCTGTGGATGTAAGATGAGGGCCTTCGTGTTGACCAACCTTTTCCACTTCATATCTGTCATGGGGTTTGACGGTTGTCAAATTGGATCCGTAGAAATTGGATCTTAATTTGAGTCGTGTTCCGCCGAACTGGATTCTTTTGATTGTCACTGGTTCGTCTTTTTTATATATGAGTAATTGTTTGCGTTTTTTAACGAACTGGGCTTTACCAGCACCTCCTAGATACAAGGCCTGGCCACTGATTTGTGACGTCACTACTAGTGGGGAAAGATCGTCCATCACCTACGGAGTTTCTCTGATGCATTTTTTTGAATACTTTTTGTTATTAAACTAATTATACACTTTTTTTACTGGAGATTTAAAAAAATTAGTAAATTAATCATTAAATTTTATTTCATGTACATAAAACATGAGTAAATATTAGTTTTCCTATTTAAATAATAATTGCAAGTATATAATTATCCATGTATTAACTAGGAACGCATTGCATTGAACATAAACACATTACAATGCAGAAAATTATAAGAGCCTTTTGTATTCGCATATTTCTTTTTTTAGATAACTATGATTATTTCTTAATTTTAAAATTTATCTTCTTTTTTTCTTTCAGGATAGTTACAAAGAGGAAAATAAAATTAGAAATAGTTTTCAAAACAAAAAACGACATACAAATTTAAAAGCAGTTAACTTTATTGGTATCGCACATCAAGTATTATTAAATATATTTCAAATATATTTGTAGATAAATCTACACCTGTATAATTATAGATATATATACAGGAAAATAAATATATACTTAAAAATATATTACACAGTTTGCTTAGCTGTTTGTCTGTCACTTTTTTCTTTCCTTAAATTTTTAGTACTTTTTCTCTCAAAAGTAGTTAAATATGTTTTAAAACTTTATTGGTATCAAATTAATAAACAAAAGTTTGCTGTCTGCATAACAGCATGAAAAATTACCATAAAATAAGTTGACAAAAATATTTTTTGTTAAACCCATACATATATGATTACAGATACATACATGAAATTAAATATGTACACAGAAATAGATTACACAGTTTATTTAGCTATTTGTCAGTTACTTTTCATTGCTTAAAATGTTTCTATATTTTTCCTCCAACAATAGTTTTTCAATTATGCATTGTTAAAAATGTAGATTAAATGTTTTAAAACTATTGGTATCATGCACAGTAATAAGCAAAAATTCTTCACTCTCTTCAATAACACAGCATTAAAAATTACCAAAAAATAAAGTTCCCATAAATAACAATATAACAGGAGTAGAGTAGAAAAGTGGGGGTTCTGGATCACGAGGCGCTGAGGTGCTTGAGGTCCCCGCCTCCCCGAACGAGTTCTCTCCATCCCCTCCACCCCTTCCCGCGGTTCTCCCCATCCAACCCTTCCGGCGTTTCCCTCCATCCACCCCTTCCAACCGGTCCCTCCAATTTCGTCCTTCTTCATCCGTGACACTTTACACCCCCCTTTTCCCTTCTATTTTCTCTTAGCGGGATATTGCATAAACAATCAAAATAGAAAAACGAAGCATAAATAATTTTAGGCTAATAATTTTTTTTTCTGTAGGCTACAATACTGAAATATTGCTTTTCATTTATAGATATGATTAAAATATGGGAAGATAGATTTCGTAAATAAACCATATTGAAAAAGCGCGTTTTTTTCTTTGTGAATCTGATTATAATAGTGATGTCATATGACTAGTGACATCAGTAATTTTTCTACCAATCAGTTGCTTCCAAAGTTACGTCATGAAAATGAACCAATCAGCTTACTGTTGCCACCTTGTAATACTCATTTTTTTTTTTCTGTGTATCATTTCTTCTCAAGCTCTGAGTTGGTAGAATACTTTGCTTCTCGATAAAGAATTATCACGTTCCAACCCTACCACAAAATTTCAAGATATTTTCTTTCGTGATTAGTAAATTGAAATTTATTTAGTTAACCATGAAACATGCTACACCTCTCGCCTTCTCCCATCCTCGAGCCAAAAGAGTGTGTTTTGATAAAGACAACGGGAAAGCTTCTTCGTTTAAACCAGATGCTGTTCCTGAGAATCATTTCCATTTAGGAAGTCACAACTACGCCGTTGTTTCTGATTTTGCAGACGTTGCACGAATTCACTTGCGCCGATACAAGCTCGATGCCACTGGATCTCTTTTACCTACCAAAGATGGAATCACTGTAACACCTTCCGTATGGTTAGCCCTCGTAAGAGAATTTTCTGCAATCGATCAAGCCTTTGAGGATGGAAAAGTATTTGTTATCAAGGATTGTCTCTTACTTTCCCGAACTGTTATCGAGAATGTCACTCATATCATAATGCAACGTTATTTCCAACGAAAGGACTTTACTCGTAAATTTTTGACTCCAGTTTCCATGCTAAAAGAAACGGAATGGAATGTATTAAAAGATATCCATAAGCAGATCACGTCGAAAACTGTTTCAATCATGTTCGGGCGTGTTTTTCTGAAACTTCTGAGGCAAGAAGTGGCTAAACACATTCCTTTGAGAGAGGTCGCGTGATAGCTGTGTTACATTTTAGGCTGAGACAAATCATTTAAAAGAAGATGTGAGTAAATATAAAATTCATTTCTTGAAAGAAATTTAATGAGTAAAGATGCTTGTTCCTTATAATTGTTGTACAAAGCAATTTGAAGACTATTACATTTCACAAACAGGAAATGGACTCCCATATTACGCTGGACAATCTTTTCAGAAAGGATATGGTATTGGTGGATGGTTCAAACGATTATATTCCGTACAGCTTTACCTTTTCTTAAGAGTGGTGCTAAATCAGTGGGAAAAGAAGTTTTGAAAACAAGCACACAAATTGCAAATGATATGTTGGAGGGGCAGAGTTTTCCAGAGTCTGCTAGACAAAGGACTAATGAAACTGGAAAAAAGTTAATAAAAAAAGCTATCCAAAAAGCTGACGAAATGATAGGGCGTGGTAAGAAGCATCAAAGGTATAAAAGAAAGAGGAAAGGAATGAAAGCTACCAGTTCTTCCAAATCGAAGAAAGTAAGAGGGACGAGATATTTTCGATCATTAGAGTGATGGCTTTTCTAGTAAAGGAGTCACCTGAATGTGTTAAATCTGAGCTGAATTTATTTTTAGCTCTCTCCTACCCAAACTGTAATAGAAAAGGTCAATGGGTACAATTCCATCCCATTACTAATGTTGCAGATGGAGGTCCTATTGAATTCCTCATACCTGGAAGTGGTGATGCTTTACCTAGATCTCTCTCAGACCCAATTACATGTTCGAGCAAAAATCTTTAAAAGCGATGGTAAAGTAATTACTAATGAAAATAAAGTTGGACCTGTAAACATATTTTTGCACAGTTTGTTTTCCCAAGTAGACGTTTGCTTAAACGAAAGAACAGTTTCCTCTAGCAATAATACATATCCCTATAGAGCTATAATAGAAACTTTATTAAATCATGGGTACGACAGCAAAACTTCTCAGCTGACATCTGAACTTTATTATAAAGACACTGCTGGCAGGATGAATGTTTATGATGAAAACGATAAGGAACCGAATGAAGGATTCAAAAGCCGCGTGAAGTTCATTAAAGGAAGTGGAACTGTTGATATGGTTGGACGACTACATGTGGATTTATTTAACCAAGACAGACTTTTATTAAATTTAGTGGATGTGAAACTAAAACTCATCCGAAGTAAACCATCATTTTGTTTGATGGAGAGGGAGATTACAACGTGATTTTTGAACATGTCTCCCTTTATGTAAGAAAAGTACAAGTTAATCCGGCGGTTGTTATAGGTCATGCGAAAGCTTTTAGAAAGAACAACGGCGAAATACCCAATTGATCAAGTTAGCTGAAGGTGTTTTCAATCCCACAATCTAGTTATTCTTTCATTCAAGATAATGTATTTTCTGGACAAATGCCTAAGCGTATTGTCATAGCATGTGTAGATAATGATGCCTTCAATGGGAATTATAAAAAAATCTCCTTTCGAATTCAAACATTATGATGTGAATTTTATCGGTGTGTACGTAGACGGTCAACCTGTTCCCCGTCAACCCTAGAGCTAGATTTTGAAAAAGGAAATTATATTCAAGCTTACAATAACTTATTTTTAAATTCTGAAGGACTTCATTTGTCTAGATCAGAATTTTCTAAAGGCTATTCCCTTTTTTTTATTTGATTTATCCCCAGATCTTTGTGAAGGAGAGAGCATTTTTAATCTCATTCGTCACAGCAATTTGAGAGTCGAGTTAAAATTTAATAAGGCTCTGAATGAAACTGTCTCACTTATTGTATTCGCCGAATTTGAATCACTGATTGAAATAAACAAGACACGAAACGTTTTATTTGACTTTGGGAATTAAATGTTCACCTCTCAGATAAGTAAAATTTTATCAAAGGAGGCTCCTAGAGATTTCTTAGGTGTGTATCCTTCTGACAAAATACCCAAGGTCCATAAAGGAAGTGGAACTGTTGATATGGTTGGACGACTACATGTGGATTTATTTAACCAAGACAGACTTTATTAAATTTAGTGGATGTGAAACTAAAACTCATCCGAAGTAAACCATCATTTTGTTTGATGGGAGAGGGAGATTACAACGTGATTTTTGAACATGTCTCCTTTATGTAAGAAAAGTACAAGTTAATCCGGCGGTTGTTATAGGTCATGCGAAAGCTTTAGAAAGAACAACGGCGAAATACCCAATTGATCGAGTTAGCTGAAGGTGTTTTCAATCCCACAATCTAGTTATTCTTTCATTCAAGATAATGTATTTTCTGACAAATGCCTAAGCGTATTGTCATAGCATGTGTAGATAATGATGCCTTCAATGGGAATTATAAAAATCTCCTTTCAATTCAAACATTATGATGAATTTTATCGGTGTGTACGTAGACGGTCAACCTGTTCCCCGTCAACCCCTAGAGCTAGATTTTGAAAAAGGGAAATTATATTCAAGCTTACAATAACTTATTTTTAAATTCTGAAGGACTTCATTTGTCTAGATCAGAATTTTCTAAAGGCTATTCCCTTTTTTATTTGATTTATCCCCAGATCTTTGTGAAGGAGAGAGCATTTTAATCTCATTCGTCACAGCAATTTGAGAGTCGAGTTAAAATTTAATAAGGCTCTGAATGAAACTGTCTCACTTATTGTATTCGCCGAATTTGAATCACTGATTGAAATAAAAACAAGACACGAAACGTTTTATTTGACTTTGGGAATTAAATGTTCACCTCTCAGATAAGTAAAATTTTATCAAAGGAGGCTCCTAGAGATTTCTTTTAGGTGTATCCTTCTGACAAAAAATACCCAAGGTCCATAAAGGGAAGTGGAACTGTTGATATGGTTGGACGACTACATGTGGATTTATTTAACCAAGACAGACTTTTATTAAATTTAGTGACGAAACTAAAACTCATCCGAAGTAAACCATCATTTTGTTTGATGGAGAGGAGATTACAAACGTGATTTTGAACATGTCTCCTTTATGTAAGAAAAGTACGTTAATCCGGCGGTTGTTATAGGTCATGCGGAAAGCTTTAGAAAAAGAACAATAACGGCGAAATACCCAATTGATCAAGTTATTGAAGCGTAAGCTTTTCAATCCCACAATCTAGTTATTCTTTCATTCAAGATAATGTATTTTCTGGACAAATGCCTAAGCGTATTGTCATAGCATGTAGATAATGATGCCTTCAATGGGAATTATAAAAATCTCCTTCGAATTCAAACATTATGATGTGAATTTTATCGGTGTGTACGTAGACGGTCAACCTGTTCCCTGTCAACCCTAGAGCTAGATTTTGAAAAGGAAATTATATTCAAGTTACACAACTTATTTTAAATTCTGAGAAGGACTTCATTTGTCTAGATCAGAATTTTCTAAAGGCTATTCCCTTTTTTATTTGATTTATCCCCAGATCTTTGTGAAGGAGGAGAGCATTTTTAATCTCATTCGTCAAAAAGCAATTTGAGAGTCGAGTTAAAATTTTAATAAGGCTCTGGTAATAAACTAATCTCACTGTGGCGCCGCCGAATTTGAATCACTGATTGAAATAAACAAGACACGAAACGTTTTTATTTGACTTTGGAATTAAATGTTTCACCTCTCATGATATAAATAAAATTTTATCAAAGGAGGCTCTAGAGATTTCTTGGGTTGATGGTATCCTTCTGACCAAAATAC